>CAUYQG010281308.1:0-30402 GCA_963574415.1 Tarsius wallacei | reverse complement strand
AGGTAGAGATAGGTAGATAGTAGATAGGTAGATTAATGGTAGGTAGGTAGATAGATAGATGGTAGATAGGTAGGTAGATAGATAGACAGATAGATAGTAGATAGGTAAAGATAGATGGTAGATAGGTAAGTAGGTAGGTAGCTAGATGGTGGGTAGGTAGGCAGATATATCTATAGATAGATAGATGATAGGTAAGTAGATAGATAAATGGTAGACAGAGATAAATAGATAGATAGTAGGTAGATAGATGGTAGATAGGTAAGTAGGTAGGTAGGTAGATAGATGGTAGGTAGGCAGGCAGGTAGATAGATAAATAGTTGGTAGGTAAGTAAGTAGGTAGATAGGTGGTAGATAGAGAGAGAGAGAGAGAGAGATATGGTAGGTAGAGATGTTAGAGAGACAGGTAGAGATAGGGATGGTAGATAGAGATAGAGAGAAAGAGAGGGATGGAGAGAGATATGGTAGGTAGGTAGAGATAGATAGATGATAGACAGAGAGATAGGTGGTGGAAGGGGGAAGAGAGAGATATCTAGGTATATTGGAATTGGCTATTGATCTAGAATAACCTCCCAGGTTTTTTTGCTTAGATCTCTGGATAGTGACTACCATTAAGTAGGATAAGTCAGAATAAGGAGAGAAAGAAGATAACTGTTGTTTAGGGTATGTTGCCTGTTAGACACTCAGATGCAGATATGTGGTGGACAGAAGTCCATAACAGATATGGTGGTCATATAATTTATTCTTCACATTTTTGACAATGAAAAGGCATGCAATTATTGATTATACTTTGACAGTTGTCATTGAAAGACTAACCTGGGATGGCTGGTCAATTCAGTGAAGGATGATAATTCATTTTCTTATGTGTGTGTGTAAGAACATGTACATAATGAAGGAAATAATAGCCACTCTTACAGTCTAGGATATAGGTATTTTGAAAAATTTTATGTGTTGGTGAACTTATTAAGTCATTTCTTAAAGAATATTTTGATGAAATGAAAGAATATGGCCCAATTCACATTCTGTGGTCGGCGTCTGAAGAGGATCTGGCCGACGCTCTGAAAGGTGTTGCCAGCTGCATTGATAAGTGCTGTAAGGCCACGGAGAAGCGGATGTTTGGACTCTCGGAGGCCCTGCTTCCTGTTGTGCACGAGTATGTGCTGTACAGTGAGATGCTGATGGTAAGAATACCTCACTCCAATTCTGCCCCAGTCCCTTACCTGATTATAAGCTCTAGAAAGGCCATTTTTATTTCTTTTCTTTTTCTTTTTTTCCTTTTTTTCTTTTTCTCACCACTATCTTTTTATCCCACAGGATGTCTTGCATGTAGATGCACTGTAAATATGTGTTCACTGTGTGCATGAATAGATGCAGGGAAGAATGCATTGATACTCAATACTCAATAACAACTCCAACAGTTTTTACAAGTATACATATACTTGAAACCTCCTCCATAAAGATTTACTCAGGGAATATGAATAGTTTTTCCAACCTTTTAAAAATTTTACTTTGAAAAATTTGTAGTGCTTTAGGGATTTCTTTTCATGAAAGAACTGCTTTCCCACTACTAGGTACATTTGGTTTAGCAATAAATTTAGTACCATTATGCAGAAAGTACTTGAATAAGATCTTGATGTGTGTTCTGCCTTGCGATTGCTTTTGAAGGAAATCTTTCAAGTTGAAATGTTTTTCTTTCACTATTGAAAGGGCTTTTATTCCTCTCATATCAAAGTTTTGTTTTTTTTTTTCTTTCTCAGTTCAATTTAAGGTTTCCAGCTACTTGGGATTTAGCAATGCTGTCTGCAGAGTCATGTTTCTCAGTCACTGTGATCTTGAGTCTGTGGTACTTGGCACCCTTGGGTCTGGCATTTGGGGGTAGCAGAGGGGAAGGTGTCAGCGTGTGTCCAAACATAACCCATTTCTTCTGTGGTTTCTAATCGGAGCCGTGTCTGGTTTCTGTTGTAATGTACCCTTGATTTCTAGGGATTCCTCTTTGTTTTTCTTAACTTTGCCTTATTTTGGTAAGAAAAGCTCCCTTAGTCTTCAGCATCAGATCTGCCTGTGTCTTGTTGATCATGGTGAGGTCTTGTTTGACAGAGTCTTTAAATATTTCAGGCTTCTGCTGTTATTCGACTTTACTGGTTTCCTCGTGGCAACAAACCTTCTTGCATCCCCAAGGCCCCAGGGTTTCTCTGCTGAGGAGTCCCCTGCTTCTCTCTGACAATGTTCTTGGTGTCATCCTGTGGTTTTACTTTATTATTGATCACTCCCTTTGCATGAATCTTCAAGAAGATCTGATTTGTATATTCTTTCACCCTAAGTGGATAGTGTTTTTCCCTATAATTTATCAAGATAGAAATTATTTAACTGATATCTTGTGCTACTTAAAATATGGGAAAATTATAATAGCAACCAGAAATAATTATTGTGTAGGTTCTCATTTGATCGAATTATTTTGTAGAGTTCTAGAGTATAATCAGCAGTATTTATACTGCAGTTCTCATTCTGTTTTATATTGGAATGTTTTCTTCTGAGCCAAAATAATGAAAATAATCCTTTGGCAAAAATGATTAAATTTGTGTAATTTTCACTGGTTATCTTCCAAAGCAAACTTTTACTTAAAATATATTTATGCATATGAGGCACAGTACTTCTTTATGGAAATAGTCATGAAATAAATAGAACTAAATTACAGGATAAGGCATTTGAATTGGAGGAAAAAAGGAGTTTGTTGACATAAATGACCATTAAACATTGACGTAAATATAAAAGAACTTGTGATAATTAGTTGAATTTGCTATTGATTTCTTAGCAAATAGGAGAAGTGTTAATCCCATTTGAATGTCTTAAGAGTGATCCCACCAGGTGCAAAACTGGATTAGGCCGATCTCAGGATACTTTTTATCTTTCATGCTTTTCAGCTGTCATTCAAACAGTGTAGTGCCATCTTGTCTGATTCCATGTAACTGATTTGTGTCTAGGTTCCCTTCTTAAAGCATGCAGAAAGCCTGCACCTTGTTAAGGCTCTTCTCTTATATATCCTGTACTTCTCTCACTGGTTGACTTGTCAGCTGACCTAAAGTCAGTGTTTTCTTTCTTTAACTTGTTTAGACCACTTGTGATTATTATTAGAATTTTGTTATTTAATTCATATTGTGAATACCAGAGAAAGAGGAGTACAAATAAAAAGAGTTCTTGTGTCTACAAAGTCAAAGTTGAATATCTTGGTAGAAAAATGAGCCACCAAAGGAAAGACATTATTTAAAAAATCAGCAAAAATTATTAAAGATGTAGATGAATTCTGCCCTCAGATTGCTTCACAAGGGTGTTTTAAGTTTAAAAACACTAAAGCATGAAATTATGGTTATTCAAGAAAACAAGATGAAACTCTAAGTTAAAGAGGGAGGCCATAATTTCTCATCAAAAACTTGGTTAATTGATGAATATTTATGCATTTTGAGCTAAAATAGAATGCTGAAGGCGTGAATGCACACTTCAGTTTTCTGATTTCCCACTGCAGTTGCCTGTTTGATTAACTGTCCCTTTGGAGTCAGATAAGAGAGCTGCCTCTGACTGTAGATTTTTCCAGGTGAGTGGTTCACGTAACTCCCAGCCACAACCAGTTTATGCCATAGTGTTTATTTCTGGTGCTTCCACTGATTTTTGTTGTTGTTGTTTGATTATTTGTTTTGCTATTTGTTCTTTTTGAAGAATTGTATGTGCCTAGGGTGCGCCATCAAATGTTGTACATATATATAATACTTGAATGGGTAAAATGTGCATTGGGAAAACTAATAAAAGATTTATGAAAAAAAAATCCTCTTAAATACTTGCTTTCAATTTAGCTTTTAGAGATTAAAAAAAAGAAAAAACCAATACCAGCTTTTAAAAATGTATTATATCCCCAAATGACTGATGGCTTGGGGAAGACATGCTATTTATATTCTTAAATGTATTTTTTTAATGGAAAGATTATCAAAACTAAATATTGCCTATTTTATCCTTAATATGTTTTAATATGAAGGGAGTTATGAAAAGAAGAGACCAAATACAGGCAGAACTGGATTCCAAAGTTGAAGCTTTGACCTATAAAAAGGCAGATACTGATCTGGTAAGTTCTTATGTTTCTTAATGTATCATGTAGGGTTCATTGTCTAAAATTTTTAACAGCAATGTAGAGCTTTATTACAGGATTGTATCTAAGTTTTCAGCAAGTGATAGTGAAATTTCTTCCAAAAATCTATATCACAGTGAGTACCATGAAGTCTGCAATCTTAACATTGATACTTTTCTGCTTTCTGACTTTCATTACCTCTACTGTAGGGAAAGTATAAAGTTAATGTTTTGAAGAAAATATTGACTTAGAAGAAGGGACAAAATGTACCTAGCATGTTCTAGGTTAATAAGTATTCAGGACATTAATCTACTTTTTGTTAGTTTTATAAAATATTTATACAAAATAAGTTAATGTTACTATACAGTTTTTTCTAATTATCATGACAGTCTTTACAAAGGCGCTATTTTTTCCCCCAAGTTTTATTCTTTTATTAAGATACTTTATTATGGGCATTTTTTTAAAAAAACAAGATCTAATAGTATGATAAGCTTTCTTATTTATGGGCTTCATTAATTCTCAACATTTTGCTCAACCTTTATAAATGTATCTCTTTTCATTTTTAAAATTTTTGCTGAAGTATTCTAAAGTAGTCTAGAAATATATCATTTTCCTCATAGTATTTTTGTATTTATATTTTCAGAGGAATGCTATCAGATTGGAGTTATTCTCATTTTAAGATTGAGGAAGATACTGGAAGGTGGCATGGTCTGCTCAAGGTCATGTAGCTCTTGACATGCAGATGTGGGGTGGAGTTGGGGTGGAAGGTGGCATGGTCTGCTCAAGGTCCTGTAGCTCTTGACATGCAGACATGGGGTGGAGTTGGGGTAGAAGGTGGCATGGTCTGCTCAAAGTCCTGTAGCTCTTGACATGCAGATATAGGGTGGAGGTGGGGGTGTCTCCTCCTACCTTGAGAAGGGGGGTATGCAATGCTGCTTCAGCTAACTTCAACTGGGCATGCCATGAAGCACACCTTCTTGAATTTTGTCTTAACATAAGGGGTTAGAGGGACAGGCTTACATTAGTGAGTGGGGCTTCCTCAAAGCTTTCTTGAAATTCGCGGGTTGGAGTCTCCCCAAAGCCTCGCCCAGATGCGACTAAGGGCTCTGCATCCCACCTCCTGCTTTGATCTTCTCCCTGAATTTCATTTAATCGCTTTTTGGCATAATATGTAATTTCTGATTTGGTTTTCTTTGTATTTTTTTCTCTCTCTCCCTCTCCATAATTGAAACACCAAAAGGGCAGAAATGTATTTGTTCACTGGAGTATTCCAAGACCCTTGAACACTGCCTGACACATGGTAGTCACTCAGTAATAAGTGAATGAGTGAATGAAAATGTCATGACTACTCAGATGTATAGAAACATTTTGAATGCTTGAACAAGAAGTCTCTACAAAATTAGATCATGCCAAACACCAAGACATCCCTAAAAAGAAACTATGAATTATGCTTGTGTTTCTTGACTGTGTCTATTAACTGAAGTTTCCTTCATTTGCTTGGGATGTGAGGGGAAGTGGTGGGTGCTGTGGACAGGGTGGGAGAAAGGAAGCTGTGAGGGAGAGAGACCGACAATGTGGAGCTGGCAGGACTCATGTGTGAGGAAACAGCACCTTTATTTTACCTCAAGATGAGGAAAGAGAGAATCCCAAAGTAACCTGTTTCTTTCAGTAGGAATCTTGTTTTTTTTTTTTTTTTTTAAGAGTCAATTGGAAAGAACAATAATGGAGTAGACACATGGCCAGAACTTGTAATTGTATATTTTGAACTTTAGAATTTGTCTTTTTATTTGTTAAATAATTTTAATGATGATGAAATAAATGGGTAGAAAAAATTTTCTCTTGCCTAAACACTAGAAAAAGTAGAGTAGTTTAAAGTTTCAGGCGAATAGTAACGTAGCTTAAAAACCAAGCATGTGTTCAGAATATCCTATATTCATGCTTTGAAATGAAAGAAAGATTAGTTGGGATTGTTCCAACCACAAAAAGCACAAGGAAAAAAAGTAGCTTGGGATCAAATATGGCAGGATATCCCTACTCAACTAAAAGAAAAAAACTTTTTTTTTTCCTTTCAACTTGCAAATATTTTATCTTTCTCTCTATAAAAAATGTTATTGATAACCTGGTGATCAATCTGTATGTTTTATTTTATTTTTGTATGTCTTATCCACTAAAAAATGCTTAAAACCTACAAATAGCAGCAGTATTGTAAGATTGGAAATACTTGAAATAATTAGCTGCTTCATAGTCTGTAAAATACTTTTAATTAGTTAAGATTCAATAGACACATTTAACCAAGGTATTGCAGGGGGTTTTTTGGTTGTTGTTTTATTACTTAACAAAACAAATTCTTTCTGAAGTTTATATGAACTTATTTAATGATTTGTGAGTGGCACTGTTTATATTTTTAAGCAGTTGATTTGTTTTCAATTCTTCTCACTTTAAAATCTTCATATGTTTGATGGTATGTTTGGGAGAAACTTTCCAGAGTTACTCTAAAAATGAACCTGCCATGATTGGTCACAAAAGAACTGAAGGGAGGTTGCCTAGAAATGTAGGATAGGGTCACCATGGAAACGTGCCCCTGTGAGGTCCTTCTAAGGAGCCATCCTTTGCAGTCGCCATGACGACCCTGGCAGAGGACTCAATATAGCAATCTGCCTGGTGTTTACCATGACAACTCAGACAGGGCCACTTTTGAGACAACGCTGGGGCCATTTCTATGGAGACCTGCTGGGGCTGGCATCAGCAGTTCCATCAAAGTCACCTCTGGGTGTGGCGCTATGTGCAAACCAGCAAAGTGACTCTTAATGAAATGGTCAGAGAAACGAAGCTCCAGCAGGAAGGGCAAAGCTTGGAGGGTTATAATGATGGTAGAAAGACAGCAGTGATGTAACATACCAGTCATGTTATATATACCAGTGGTCTTCATGTGGGCCTGTGGCATGCAAAGACAAGGCTCTGACCCTCTACCTTGCCTGTGACTCTGTGTTTGCAGTAAATTAGCAAAAATGGCATTATGGTTACTTTTTCTTATCACACAGTTATGCCCACAAAAGATACATGGTTTTTTTACAACTACAATAGTATTTGGTAATGAATCCTTGATGCATTGCCTGGGTAGGTAAAGCGGCTCATTCTTAGAGTTTGTGGTTTATAGTTCTTATATCACAGCAATAAAGTTCATGGTTTCTAAAAGACCTAAACTCAGTGAATACATTTGGAAAACTCACTTGAAGTCAGTTCAGCTGTTCATTTAGTGTTTTGTCACTTAGGCTTTGGAATTTGGTAACCCTAGGACCAAGTCCTAGTTCCTCTGCTTATTAACTTTGGCTACCCAGGGTAAGTTTCCTAACTTCCTTCCTTTAGCCTCATTTTATTATGTATACTTTGGGGAAATTATGAGTATCTTTCTAGTGGGAATGTTTAAGAATTAAATAATAAAGTGTAAGTTGCTTGGATCACTAAGCACTCATCAGCTGTAGCTGTGTGTGAATGACTGTTTGAGATGGGTCCTGTGGTGTGACTAAGGAATTGTTCACTGAAGAGCAAGGAGAATATCTCAGGTAGAATGGATATTATAAGAAGTAGTAGAAGCTCACTAAACCTGCCAAATTGGTGAAACAGGACTGGTGTATGGAGGGCAGGGCTAGGGGCTGGAGGGGATGTAGTTTAAAGGTAAGCTTGGGTCAGGGGGAAGAGGGCCTATTTGTCAGGTTGCGGGCTGTGGACTTCATTCTGGGGCAGCATGGATCCAGGGAGCCGGAACTGAGGATGTGGCAGCCAAGTTGCAGGGGAGAGTTGATTTAGAGAGAGAGGTAGGTGGGAGGCAGAATCCACATACTTAAAGAGAGGAGGACCGCCGGTGTTTCACACTGTCAATGATTAACATTTCTAACTTACAGGGAGGGCAGATTGTGGCTCTCTTAACCAAGCTATAGAATAAAAGAGGAAGAAGAAATTTGGAGGTGTGCAGCTTTATGTCTTGCATGATGAGGTGACATTTAAGGGAGAAGTATTCAACAAAAGCCTGTTTTTTTAGATTAGAAAATACAGTTTATTTAGAACATAATTAAAGAGAGAGGGAAAGAGGAGATTCACTTCCACAAGGTAGGGGAGGGACCAAAGCCAGGAAACATGGCAACGGCCGTAGCTCAAAGAGTGCATGGTCACTCTAGAGTCTAGTAAGCCAATGGCCAGCAAAAGTCTTTCAACAGACTTTTTACAGGGGACCTACCTGCCCTACAGGTGTCATGATTCCACGCCCTGGAGAAACAGCAGTTGAGAAAACAGTTCTTCGTGAGCCTTATGTACTAATGGAGGAGAAAGACCAACAATTTGAAGTAAATAATTCATTCAAATTTATAGCATATTGTCATGCAGTGGTGGGTGTGAGGTGAGAGTGGTTGAGGAGTAGAGCAGTCTAGAATCAGAGCTCCAGGAAGGGCTTATCAAGGAGATGATGTCTCAGTCATGTGTGGACCTGGAGAAGAGCCTTCTAGGCAGGGGGAACAGTAAGTGCAGAGTGGACGTGTTCCTGTACATCCCAGAAGAAGCAAGGAGCCCAGAGCTGCAGGAATGGAAGGAGCCAATGGAAGAGTGGTGAGAAATGAAGTCAGAGAAATAACAGGGTTGGGTCACATAGGGCCTGATGAGGCTATGGTCTCAGCGAAGGTGGTGGAGACAGTTGAACAGAGGAGTAACACAATCAGTGTGTGTGGCGGTAAGACTGCTGTGCCTGGAAAAGCACAGGACAATTCAGTGTGCATGTAGGGTGGGAGCCAGGGCTGGAGAGAGGCTGCTGTGATCCCAGGGTCAGGGAAGGTGGTGTGCAGAGGTTAGATGCGGAGTTTAATTCTCAGGAAGAACTGTTTGTGTTTGGTGGGATGAGGCTTGAGAGGACCAGGTGAGTTGGACTGAGCAACTGGACGGTGATCATTGGCACTAAGTGAGATGGAAAAGCCTCTGGAAAAGATGGGCTTAGGAGAGAATTGAGGACACCAGATTGGACATGTAAAGTGGAAGTGCCTGTTAGATGCCAAGCGGAGATGTTGAGTAGGAAGTTAACAGGTAATCATCCTTGGGTCAGGGAGGGGCCCAATCAGTGATGGGTACCTAGGAGCTGTTCACAAATGGGTGATATTTACAGCTATGAGATTAGATTTGTTGGGGTAAGAAAAGGATGAGAAAATACAGAAGAAAGATGTTGCAGGACCGAGTCTTGGCAGACTCCAACATTGAGAGGTTAATGGTAGTAGAAGAACCAGGGAAAGTATAGCTGATGAACGAAGAGAAAGACATTGACCAGGCTTTGACAGCCAGCAAGAGGAACCACACAGATCTAATCAGGGTCATTCAACATTTTTCCCCATGTCTCCACTTATGAGGCATTTATGAAAACAGTTTGATATAGAATAACTAAGGTAAGTGTAGATAATAAAATATTTCAAGAGAAGTTGATTTCCACCATGTGTTCTGATAAAGAAGATATTGGCCAGGCATGATAACTTAGACCTGTAATCCCAGCACTTTGGGAGGCCAAGGCAGGTGGATTGCTTGAGCCTAGAAGTTTGAGACCAATTTGGACAACATAGCAAATTCTCATCTCACAAAAAAAAAAAAAAAAAAAATCAAGGAATTATTCAAGCATGGTGGCATGTTCCTACCATCTACTCAGGAGGCAGAGGTAGAAGGATCGCCTGAGTCCAGGAGACTGAAGCTGTGATGAGCTGTGATCATGCTACTGTACTCCACCCTGGGTGACAGAGAAAAAAAAAAATCAGATGAAATAGATACTATTGTATGCAAGTAAAAAAAAAATTTTGACTGTGGTAATAAAGGTTTAATAATAACAGATTATGAGGAAAACTCGAATATTTGGAGAAACTTGTGGGTTTTGCCATTTAGTTCTAAGTTTTTAGAGTCAGAGCTTCTGTTTGAAGACGCCTTTTCTCTTCACTACTTAACTGTAAAGAAAATAAGGCTCATCTGTGGTGCTAAGTAATGCTGCATATCTATTTTATTTTCATTTTTGAATGGGTGATTTATAGTTTTCCACTGAAAGCAGCATTCGGATATAAATGAATATGAATCCATTTGACATTTAGCAATATGTGCACAGAATCAGAAAGCTGGATCTAGATACAATGCTGTAGCTGTTTAGCAGTATACTTATGTGATAGGAAAAAAACACATTTTCATAAGATCATGAGAGTCTGAATCTGGGTATAGCTACATTCAGTGGATACAGACACCACATGCTTCAAGCGGGTCCTTCTTCCGTATGACTAGCTATTTTTGAACTAGTGTTTTACTCTCATCCTCAAATAGTGGTTATTAATTTTCAAATGATCTTGACAGTGCACTACTGCTATTCAGAGCAAGATTGCCTTCTCTCTAATTCTAGAAAGCTTTAAGGAAATAATACGGACACAAGTAGTGGTTTTGGTGGCTTTTTCCCTCTGACATTTATTTTTTGTGGTGCTAGCACTTTCAAGCAGAGTGGTCTGTGGGAAGTATGAAATATAAGGACTTATGCCTGGTTGCAGAGTTACGCATGATTCAAACTACGGCAGTGTGTGGCGAGAACCACTTACTGCCTTTGTAGTTTGGACAAGTTACTTACATTCTCCGTGCTTTCGTTTCCTCGACTCTAAAATGATGTGGGTAATATCTTCCCTAGAGTGTTGTTAAATGAGCATATTGAAACCCTATCCCAGTGCCTAACCAGGAGAAGGGTGTAAATATTCTTAGCAAAAATATTCCAGGAACTTTCTTTGAAGTATATGAGTGTTCCGTCCTTTTAGATCAAAGTTTTGAAAGTGGGAGCTACAGTCCTACTTGCTAGATCTTCAAGTTGTTAAAATAGGAGAAAAACCGAGATAGCAGTTAGCTTGAGCTGAGTAGTGACCGTCTCCACCTGCCCTGCATGAGCTGAATAGTGACCATCTCCTCCTGCCCTGCTTAAGTTGCATAGTGACTGTCTCCACTTGCCGTGCCTGGCTACTCCAGGCAATTGAATAGACATGTTAAAATGTATCTGAATTTGCACAAACTACCAGCAAACTATGCTGTGAACTGCCATGGAACTATTTTGAGTAGACCCACTTGGAAGTGTGCCAGTGATATAGAACAAGGGGCATCATAAGGGTAGGAGCATCACAGCATGGACTGCATTTCGTTTTCCCTGACAAGGACTGATGAGGAAGCTTTGGTTCGCACCCAGCACTAGCAGTCTGATTTCGCTTCTCCTGAGCTGCTTCTGTGTTTTTGACTTACACTTCTTGGCCTCTGTGCCTGATCCTGTCCCTCTTTTTATCCCACTCTTCAGGAGTCGCTAGACAATTGGGAGCCCAGCTCTGATCCACTTGTCTGGCAAGTGTGTCTTTTGTGTGTCAAACTCACCTCTGAATTTACCTTTTTCCCTGCTCCCATTTTTCTTTGCACTAATGTCTTTATTTACTCACCATCTTTAAACTCGTTGTAGAGTTCAATTTTGAATGCTATCTTAAATAATATGGAATAAGTTAGAAACACACTAACAAATGAGAAATGGAAGTAAAGCATTCCAAATTATCTTGAAGAACACATTTCTTACAACATATTTTGACCCCTTCAGAAATGTGTTATTGGCTATTTCTTTTGGAATCCACAAACACCAGCATGTCTGTTGTGAACACAAACCTGGATACCAAATGGCTCATGCCACCATTCCCCAGAACACTAGATAGGAGATACTGAGGGCGAGATGAAAAAAGTACTACTTTCAGAATGTTACCAATGAACTTTGCTGAGGGAAGCAACTGCATATTAAGGTTTGCTAATGTGAGAACAGGACATGTACGCGTACAATCTTTATGAATGAGGCCTGTGTGTGTTTGTGGTGGGTGTGGGGGAATGGGGGAAGAAGGGAAGAGACAATGAAAGACTGTGGAAGAAGAGAGACAGTGTGACATTGTTGTAGACGACTTTCTAAAGAAAGACTGTAAGCTCTGTGTCTTTCTCTAGGAACATTTTTTTTCCTTAACTGCAAAAGAAAAAGGAGCAGATGGAGAAGTAAAAGGGGTAGTTTTAAATTCCAGTCATTTTTTGGGATTTTAAGAAATGCTACTTATGGGGTCCTTTGGATTTGTGGTTTGGTTTGTGGGATTTGTCTGCTGTAGACCAAATAAACAACAGTTCTATGCAAAAACTCAAAATGGATTCAATTTTCTTTTAATTTAGGCTTTTTGTTAATAAGAAATGTATCCTAAGGATCTGTCTTAAATATCTCTTTTACTCCTGGCCCTGCCTGGGTACAGAGTAAATATTTCATTATGCTTAGAGCAGTAACACACTGGGGATCCAATGCCTGGAGAGGACTTTGATTCCATTTTACTTAACTTGTGACCTTAATCAAACATTAATTATTCCTTATCCAGGAATATGCAGAAATTTGCTTACTTGAAAGAAAATTTTTAAAGATGAATTAATGTTTATAACTCTAGAACTTGTGCTAGTGAAAATTTTGGTAAGTTATAGTATGAAAGTATAAAATATTAGAGAATACATAATGGTATTATAAAACATTATTTAAAGTACAAATAATTTAACAAGTAGTAAAATAAAAAAATTGCATTTCCCCAAAGTGGATAACCAGTAGTTTTCCTTCTAGCACATTCAGCTATTACTAGATTAAGTGCCACTGTTTGATCACATTCTGAAAGAAGAGATAAAACTTCTTTCAAAATTAGAGTCAATCCTCTCAAAACCTGTTACTGCTTTTTCAACTAAGTTTACAGAACATCTTAAATCCTTTGTTGTCATTTCAACAATATTCATAGCATCTTCACTAGGAGTAGATTCCATTTCAAGAAACCACTTTCTTAGTTCATAAGAAGCACCTCGTCATTTGTTCATTTTTTTTTTTTTTTTTTGAGTTAGAGTCTCACTCTGTCGCCCAGGGGCTGGAGTGCAGGGGCATACTCACAGTCACCGCAGCCTCGACCTGCTGGGCTCAGGTGATCCTTCCACCTCAGCCTCCCATGTGGCTGGAACTGCAGGTGTGCATCATCACACCCGGCTAATTTTTTGATTCATTCTAGAGACGAGGTCTTGCCATGTTGCCCAGTCTCCCAAAGTGCTGGGATTACAGGCATAAGCTATCATGCCTGGCTATCTGTTCAAATTTTATCATGTGACGGGAGCAATTCAGTCACCTCTGATTCTACTTCTCTTGCTAGTTCTATCATCTAAAGTGGCTTCCTCCGCTGACATCTTGAACCACTCAGAATCATCCATAAAAGTTAGTATCAGCTTCTTCCAAACTCCTATAAATGTTGATATTTCTACTTCCTTCCATAAAACACAAATGTTCTTAATGGCATCTAGAATGGTGAATTCTTTCCAGAAGGTTTTTTGGTTTACTTTGCCCAATTTCATTAGGAGAATCATAGAGGCAGTTATAGCTTAGAAATAATGTATTTGCAGCTATGGCTTAGAAATAATGTATTTCTTTTAAAAAAATTTTTTAGAGATAAGGTCTCACTATGATACCCAAGTTGGTCTTGAACTCCTAGCCTTAGCCTCTCAAGGTGTTGAGAGTACAGGCATGAGCCACTAAGCCTGGTATAAAATGTATTTCTTAAATAATAAGATAAGTAAAATAATAATATGGTAAGTCATAAGGACTCCTTGATTCATGGGCTGGGGAAGTTATAGTAGCAAGTGTGAAAACAACATTAATTTTCTTGTACCTCTCCACTGGGACCCTTGAGTGACCAGGCATATTGTCAATAAGCAGTCATATTTTGAAAGGAATCTTTTTTTGTAAATAGTATGTCTCAACACAGGGCCTTAAATATTCAGCAAACTATGCTATAAACAGGTGTGCTGTTATCCAGGCTTTGTTGTTCCATTTATAGAGCATACAGAGGAGATTTAGGATAATCCCTAAGGGCCCTAGGGTTTTCAGAATGCTAAATGAACATTGGCTTCAACTGAAAGTCACTAGCTGCATTATTCCCTAATGAGACAGTTAATCAGTCCTTTAAAGATCTGAAGCTAGGCATTGACTTTTCCGCTCTTGCTATGGAAGTCTTAGAGGCATCTTTTCCCAGTAGAAGACTGTTTGGTCTACATTATAAAGCTATCATTTAGAGTAGCCACCTTCATCCATAACCTCAGGAAGACCTTCTGAAGAACTTGCTGCAGCTTCTCTGTCAGCACTTGCCGCTTCACGTGCACTTAATGTTACAGAGATGGATTAATGTTACAGAGATGGATTCTTTCATTAAACCTCATGAGCCAACCTCTGACAGCTTCAGACTTTTCTTCTGCTGCTTCCTCACCTCTCTCAGCCTTCTTAGAATTGAAGAGAATTAGGGCCTGGCTCTGGATGAGGCTTTGACTTAAGGAAATGGTGTGGTTGGTTTGAACTTCTATCCAGCCCATAAAATAGTTTACATTTCAGCAATAAGGCTGTTTTGCTTTCTGTCATCTACGTGTGCACTGCAGTAGCACTTTTAATTTCCTTCAAGAACTTTCCTTTTGCATTCAGAACTTGGCTTACTTTGTTGCAAAAGGCCTAGCTTTGGACATGCCTTGCTCATTAAGCCTGATCATTTCTAACTTTGTATTTAATGCGAGAGACTTGCAACTCATGCTTAAAGGTCATTGCAGGGTTATTAGTTGGCCTTATATCAATATTACTGTATCTTAGGGAATGAGGAGACCTGAGGAACAGGGTAGACCAGAAAATGAGTGGTCAATGGAGCCATCATTCATACACAGTGTTTATGGATTAAGCTCACCATTTTATACAGACCCAATTTGTGATCTCCCCTACCCCAAGTTACAATGGTCATACCAAAGATCATTGATCACAGATCCCCATCACAGATAGAATAATAACAAAAAAGTTTAAATATTGTGACAATTACCAGAATGTGACCAGAGACACAAAGGTAGCACTTGCTGTTGGAAAAATGGCTGTGATGGGCTTACTTGGTGCAGTGTTGCCACATACCTTCAGTTTGTGAAAAACAGTGTTGGCAACACAGTAGAATGCAGTGCAGGAAAAAGGTATGCATGTGTGTCTCTCAGCTCCAGAGAGTGAGCCTTTTCTCTCTACTGAATCATTGTCCATGGAGAAGTCAGTCCAGTGGGGTAAGTGCCTCAATCACATCCCCATTCAACTTGCCGAGTTCTAGGCCCAAACTGGTGTTTTCCTTTTGGAAATTGACATCTTAACAAAACAGGCACTGTGCCAGTATTTACCCATGCCATCCAAGCACTGATCCTATGAGGTAGATAGTAGTTTATTCCCATTTTGTAGATGAGAAAATTGAGTCCTAGAATCAATCAGCAAGTGGTCACTAGCTTCTTCACTGTCCACGCACTAGGTGATGGGAAGCACACTGAACAAGACTGGCAAAGCCCTTCTCCCCTCGGTGCTTACTGAACACATATTAAATGAGTGTGATCATTGTAGATAGTGATCAGTGCAGTGAGGAAACTCAAGCAGAGTAATGGATACAGAACACTAGGAGAGGAAGAGAATTGAGCTAGAGTGAGCAGAGAAGATCTTCGTAAGAAGGGGACATTGAAAGGAAGACAATGACAGCACTGGGTCATCCAGCCAGATCCTAGTGCACCAGGGTAAGAAGAAGTAGAAGGAGTCCCTGTGCTCCGGAGCCCACCAGGTCATGAAGAGCCAGAATTTGGAGGACAGAGGCAGGGTTGAGGCGTGAGGACAGAAAGCCAGTGAGGAGAGCATGTGGGCCTGGAGACTCCTCTGGTGGCAGTGGAGCGCCCTGGAGGGCTTTACACAGGGAAGCATTGGGATTTGATATGTCATGTGCTTTACGATTTATCTCAAAGGGACAAACTTACACAGCAGTTGTAAGTGCAGCTCAGAGGCCTTTAATTTCCTCAAGCCATTGGAGAGTGAGTTGTAAACCTTTTGCTCGTAACCCGTGAATAGTGTGTTTCTTACAAACAAGGACATTCTCCTAGACAGCCATAAGATAGCCACCAATATCAATAGATCGTCACTGATGCATTCCTGTTATCAAGTGCTCAGACCCATCTGGCCTCACCCATTCTATAATGTTCGCAATGGCATTTGGCTAGATGTGGCCTTTGGTCTGGAGCATTTTCTTATCTTTCTTTGACTTTCATGATTGTTCCATAACTGAAGATTACTTTGTAGAATGCTGCCTTACATTTTAACTTGTCTGATATTTCCTTATGATTAGATTTATGTTACCAGCCTTTGACAGGAATGCTACTTAAGTGATGCTGTGATCTTTCTATGGATTCCTGTCAGGTAGTATGTAATGTTTGTTTGTGCCATTGGTGATGATGTATGCTTGGATCGCTGATTAAGGTGACACCTACCCAACTCCTCCATGAGCTAGAGTGAGCAGAGAAGAAGGTCACCTCTTTTTCATTGTAATTAATAAATATGATGCAAGGAGCTTCTTTAAGATGATATGATTATTGCATCTTGTACTTTAAACTCTCCATTTACTCGTGTATTTGTGGGGTTGTTTTTTTTCATTTCAGAAAGTAGGTTTTTGTCAGATAGTACAGTGATATGTGAGTTGCCCCAGTTTGGCCAGTGAGGTCACCTTTGGGCTGGCCCTTGCCTGCCTGACTACAGGAGTCCAGTTCCAGCAGGGTCCAGAGATTCCTGGAGGTGAGACGGAGTAGGCAACTAGGAGGGGGAAAGAAAGGGACTGGACTACTGTTCAAAACTGAGCAGAAGCTGATTGAGCAGAAGCCGTTTATTGCGATTAGCAGTGGGTTTTTATCCCCCAATTCTACAAAGTTGTTATCACAAAACACGTCATTATCACAGGACACAAAAAGTAGCATGTGTCTTTCACATGAATAGGTCCAAGTGCACAAAAGAGACCCCCCACTCTCAAGCATGAAGAACAACCACAAATTGTCTCTTTGTTTTTTATGTTTGATTAATGTTCCCCAAACCAGTTTCTTATGTGCCCTTGATTGTTTTTCAGTTACATAATGTTGATATAACATCATTCGATGCTTAAACCCGAAACCACCATAATGATTTATTCCCTTTTACTATTCTATGCTAATTCAAACCAGTTTCTATTAAAACAATTGTTGCTAAGGTTACACTCTTCTAACACCAACCGGCCTAATCCAAAAACTTGGAATGTGCCCAGTCCAAAATTCACTAATCCACCTAAATCAAACTAAACTCACCACGTTTCTACAATAAAATGGCTACCTAAATTTTCTTTACTCTATATAAACTCTTTCCTAACACCTATATCTACAAATTTCTAAAATCACATCAAGAGAACCTGTGACCAGCACTAAGGCTCCTCAATGGACCCAGAGTTGAACTTAAATTGTTTAAAGGCAAAGATTGCAAACCGTGGAAAATGGGAACAATAGACTCCCAAGTTAGCTGTGTTTGTTCCGGTTTCAGAGTATTTTGCTAGAGCCAGAAGGAGCCTTTTCTGGTTGCAGTGCCAAGTAGAAAAGGAGGGAGGGAATGGAGTCAACAGCTCCTGAACATATCCTAGTGGTCTTGGGGTCAACAGCCCTTCCTGATCCCTAACACTCAGTGGGCCTCCATGGCCGGCTCCCGACAACTGACTTACTCCTATTATGTGTAAGCACTGACTTGCTTCTGATACAACAAGATGTTTGGGCTCCTCTTGGGCTTACCTAGACCTGCCCTGGAATCAGGCATTTCTCTAATGAGCTCTGGTTCCTCTTAGTGGGAAAAATTATACTTAGAATACAATATCTTGGCATTAGGGTGTTCATTGCTGTTGAGGTATCACCATCCAGGAGCTCTTCTGTGGACAGAACTGGGAGCACATCCATGTGTAATCACATCCCCCACACATGTGCTCGTTCATATCTCTCTGTAGTGCTTCCATTGTTAATCCAGCTAATGCAAGAGTTCATTCCAGATGCTTTTCCTTCTGTATATATGGTTCCCTTTCTGGCAGTAAGAGATAAGCTCCCGTTATCGTTCATGTGCCTGCTGATCTGATTAGTCCCCACACATGTGACCAATCGGTTGAGCCCATACCATCTCCTTTCCCCAGTAGCGGTGTTCCTGCTCCATGTCTCTGTAGGCATGGACACCCTGCCCTGGGCCATGCTTGGGAAGGTCTCCACTGTTCCATTCTAGGGATCTGTTTCCCCCTGCACGGCTCCAACCTGGTACAGTGTCCTCTTCCCCGTGCAGGATTGACCTCCTTATCTTTGCTGCTTGACCTCCTGCCCTGGGCCACCACGACTTTGCCACCCTTCCTCCACCAGCATGTACGTGAGACTTGCTCTGTCCCAACGAATAAGCTTTAGCACTGAGCTGTTCACGAAGAGAAACGGGAGAGCTGAGCTGCTTCCGGATGCTCATTGTGTTCCTGCCTGGGGACAGAAGGTTGTACTGAGGGTCCGTGGGAAGGAGGCAGTGACAGCATGAGCCAGGGGAGAGCAGTGGGACTTTGAGGAGAAAGACAAAGTGGTTTGCCCACTGTTGAACAGCTGGTTTGAAATAGCAGAACCAGAAGCATAAACTAGCCCTACAATCCCTGGTCTTTTATAGTCTTTTTTTCTGAGGGGTGGTTCTGAGGTCCAGAGAGATGAGAAAATTTGAAGATACGTAACAGTGAGCTACCACTAAAATCAAAACATAAAGGAATTTTAAGAGTCTGGTGCTTTCTTTTATTCTGTTAAAAGTATACTTAGAATTCATAGTGAACTGGAAACTGCAACTTGGAAACACTTTGAGTGGAGCACTGTGGAACATACAGACTTATGATCTCAGGAATTTGAAATTGTTTTTTTATTCCTTCAAGAAATTATGATCTAGAACTATATTTAAATAGATCAATAAGTTATGCTAAAACTAGTTAAGGATGATGATAGAAGCTAACATATCTTCCGAGCATAATATGTGCCAGAGTTCTAAGTGTTTTCCCTGTACTGCTTCTTCTAGGTCTCACCCAGTACAGTAAGGGAAGGTACGTTTATTTTCCTAATTTTATAAAGGTGACGGTTGAGTGAAAGAAATAAAGTGACTGTGTCATATTGCACATGTTGATATCATTGAAGCATAACTCCAGAAACTGTGCTGTTACTGAATTGCAGGACCTGAAAACTCTGTCCCAGGACCACCCCTGTCACTAGGCCACTGCTCTGCCACCCATAACAGAAACCGTTGGTTCATGAGGGAGCTTTACTTCCGAGCCCAAAACAGCCCTCAAAAAATACCTACTCACAGGCTTCAGATAATCAACCCAGTCAGTTAGAGTTTGCATGTGTGATGCATTCTATCTGTCATTCTTGCTGTAGAATATTATTGGTGACTTCAAATATTTTGTCACAGTGAACTGGCAATCTTAATAGTATTTATTTTAGATTAAATTGACCTGCCCTATTTATCTCTCTGTTAAAAAAAGGGTATGAAGTGAGTTAAGGAGATACAGTTTCTTCCCTTGGTTCTCAGAAGCAGTGTAGCCAGGGAGGGAGGAAGAGGCTTTTTCAAAATGTGTAACTTCCACAGATTTTGCCCTTCCTGGGAGGCAGGTTTGTTGCTGCTGAGATCCTCTTACTTAGAAACTTTTCATGTAAAATTAGTAAGGAAAAGGACAGAGATATCCACAAAATGCATTCCAAATGAACCTTAAAGCATTAAAAGACCTGCCACAGATCCTTGCACCAGAAAGTGCGAGACATGTGATAGGCAGTCTGCCATGAGGGATGATGGGGGTGTGTGCATGGATCGGATGGTGAGAATTGTGTGATGGCCACTCCGCCATGAGGGATGACAGGGCGTGCATGTGGACTGGAGGTCAAGAGATGTGGGATGGGCACTCCACCATGAGGGGAGAATAGGGGTATGTGCACCGGTCGGATGGTGAGGGACGTGGGATGGGCACTCTGCCATGGGATGACAGGGGCATGGTCGTGGGTTGGATAGCGAAAGAGGCGGCAGGTGTGGTCCTTACTCCATTGATGCCAAGTAGACGTGCACAGCTGAGGCTGCCCTGAGCATTTCCCAAAGAAGATCCCTCTCCAAAAATAAGATTTCTGTCCAGTTTTAAATTTGAGTTTTAATAACTAGATTAACTTTGTTATACATATTTAAACTCACACATATGGATGGGATTTTTTGCATGTTTTGAATGAAACATTCATGTAGAAATAAGCACAGGCCATACAATTTCCTGTTATAGAATATTTTTATTTTGCTCACTGCTTAAACAATATCTCACATATTATCTCATTTAATTCTCAATATGCCCCATGAAGGTCTGTAAATAAATCAGTTTTGATTTTGGCTTTCAAATAGTTTTTGACTTCAGAAAATCTGATGGTAATATAGCATATTGTTTCCCTAGGCTTAGATAATGTTTTTCAGAAATATAGGAAATTACCATATCTAAATAGTTAAAAGACTAATTTTCTTGTTTCATTTTTAAGGAGCCACATCATCTCTTTAAAAGGTTTATATTAGTAGGGCTCAGGAAAGCCCTTGGAAGAAAATGACCCGTCCTCATCCCATGTGGACTTACTGTGCCTTTGCTGTGCACAAACTTCTGACAAGACGGCGGCCCTCCCCAAAGTATAACTGTGTCAATACTTGCCTTCCTGCCACCTGCAGTGTCATAAGAAACCATAATTACTACTCGGGGGTGTTAATGGTATTGAGGGTGCTGGCTTGGTGGATGACACGTCAACTTCATTTGTGGGTGTTTCATGACTCAATTCATCACTTTTAGAAAATGTATTGTGTTTTACTGAACAAGTTACATTTGGATAACAAAATCCCCAGTGGGTTTCAGGGAGAGAGGTTTCCACTTTTTAAGAAAAGTGAGCCTTGAAGAAAAGAATATAAAAAAGGTACTACTTAGTAATCGTATGTATTCCTAAGCAGCACTGTATAATCAAGCATCTAATTTCCTCAGACACATCGTACCTCTCTCACGAATCAGAAAATAATACAATTTTATTGTGAAGAGCCCTCTCATCTCTCCCTGGCAATTTAATTAATGCTTGTTAAAAAGAGGTAGCTGTCAGACTGGAATTGAATTTTTGAATTTTCTATTGTCTTCTGATGGAGTGGCAATCTAAATCTTTTTATTTAGGTATATTATTTTCAAGAACTTTTTCAAAATGATAATTTCCCAGCTTTTCTGATTATGGAGAGAAATTTTAGCATTTGAATAAAAGGATTGTATGATTTTTTTCCATAAAAGGAAATAATAGAAAAACCATTTTAATTTTTAGGGATGAATAACTGTCATCCTCAAATTATATTGCTTTAATCAAAAATTTTGTATGACTTTAGGCATATATCAGGCATATTTTAAGTTTTTTTGGTATTTAAAAGCATAAAGAAATAATCCTTGGGAGGCCAATAGAAAAATAAGCCTAGATTTATGACTGACATTTATTTCACTTTTCTAAAATTATTTAATCTACAGATATTTATCAAATTCCCACACAGTGTAAGTACTGGGGATAATGGTGAAAAGATGGATAGACACGTGGCCCCTCGTGGCAGACCCTACATTCTAACAGGAAAATCCATGAAATAATTGGAAATTATAATAAAGACAAGTCCATGAAATAATTATGAGTTCTGACAAATGGTAGGGAAACAGAGTGGACTGAGATGGGAACAGTACAGACAAAACTACAAACCCTACTTTGAACATGAATACTTTTCTGGGCAGGATTATCTGAGGAACTTTCCTTAAGCTGAAATTAAAGAAAACTAGCTAGAAAATTTAAATAGAATGGTTTTTTAGACATCTAACTCTCTCTTTTAATATCTCCTAATAAAGTTTTAATTTTTATCCAAAAAATTTTTATATTTTTTACTAAATTTATTCCTAAGTACAAACTTTTTGGTTTGCATTTGTCATAAATTTCATATTTTAAAACATTTTGTTGTCTAACTTTTTTGGCCAGGATTATGGAAGTGTAGTTGCTTTGTGAGTATTTATTCTATATTTAATGATCTTCTAAATTATCTTTAATTTTAATAATTTGTAGACTTCAGTTTTCGGTATAGAAAATTCTATCATGACTGAATACTGATAATTTTGTCCCATTTATCTAATAATTGTACTTCTTTTTTTTTTTATTTTGTTAGTAATCTGGCAGAAAAAGGCATAGTTTCTTAGTCGTGGAACATTTTTTATAGTATTGATTCTAAAGTAAATGCTTCCAAGATTTTTTTTCATCAGTAATGATTTTTTTCCTGTATATTTTAAATCAAGTTAGAGCAGGTCTTATCTACTCTGTTAGATGAGAGGTTGATTCTTAAATGAGTGTTGAATTTTTTAATGGTTTTCTGTATCTACTCAAATAATTATATGATGTTTATCTATTACTCTCTTATTATAAAGGTTTATATTAATAGATTTTTTTCCCTTGTTAATCATCCTTGGATCCCTGGGGTAAGCCCGCCCTGGCTATTCACTTGGTCTCTTCTCTTTCTGACTTTTGTATCTACATTTCTGAATAAGAATGATTTGTAATTAGAGTTGCTTATGCCAGAAATGTCAGCTTTGTTTCAAAGTTATGGGAGGTTCACAAATTTTTACACACTAGATTAATGTGTGAGATTGCCATCATTTGTTAATGCAGAAATAACTCTTCCAATAATGCACCAGGAGCAGACCTCATAAGCTGTTCAGCCATTAGGGGCTCAGTCATTGTATTGGAGAGACTCTAAATTTTCATTGTGCTGCCCGTATGACCTTACTTTTGTTCTTGTAAATAGAGACAGTAGCAGGGTAAGGGTAAGAGATACTTATTGCCACTAGTTCTAGATTATAATGTCAGGGATAAGCCACAAAGGATCCATGACTAAATAGTCAACATGGGGATGGTTCTTTCTTAGAGAGATAAGTGAAATTCCCCCAAAATTGCTTTTGAGCAGAGATAAATCACAATGATTGAAAAAAAGTTGACTGGATATTCTCTTCTCTCATTCTGGCAGCTACTCCTGAAGCAACAGACTGCAGGGAAGCTGATATCTCAATCTATAATTTTATAATTGATACTTCTACAAAATTGTTGGTAGTCATAGCAATTGTCGTCTCTAGAATCATCATGCCTAAGTATGTTGGTTATCTGTTAAGTGTTTAGTTAAGTTGCCAAGGAGATTGCTTCCAACATGTTTTGATCTGGCATGTAGTTCAAATAATTTATAGAATGTACTTCTATAGTATAGGAAAGTTGGAATGTATACCCTAGTAAATCTGAGAGAGATCACTCAATGGCCAATACAAGCTCAATGCTTTCTTAAGTTCTCCTATTTTAAAATGTCATGTGAGTATCCCTACTGCATGATATATTCATGTTCATGTTAACTTAAAAATCATTTTCTCTGATCTCTGTAAAATATCTATGAAAGATTATGCCATGTTTATTCATGACTCTGGCGATCCGTAGGCTGTCACTGAGTGTTGATATTCATATAGGAATCTCAATTTGGGAAACACACACTAAAGCATTTTATAGTGGTCACATTGTGAAACTGTGTTAGAATTGGGAGGATTCCTTGATGTTAAGTAAAGATTTGCCTCTATGAAAGAAGTGTTTCAAAAACGAATGAGAGGGAAAAAAATGTTTCACACAGGGGCACCGTGCCTAGTTTGATACTTGGCAACAAGTGAGTGCTCAAGAAATAGCTGTGGGATGAACTAATATATTTTCTACAAGTGGATTTCTAATACATAAAAACTAAAGGACTGGGAGTCTTTGCTTTTATACTTCTTAAATTGCTAGACGGGATTTTTTAGGTACTAGGAAGTGTATTCTAAGGTAACTTCAGAGTCAGGGGAAAATGTCTATTTGCGTATTTTGTCTTAGGGTTTTATTATTCCATAACTTGCAAGACACTACTACTTCTTGGATTAGAGAGGAATCATATTTATCTTGCTTATTGGTTGTCTCTTTCCAGCAGAGTATAAGTTCTGGTAAAAGCAGGGATTTTTGTCTGTTTTCTTTACTCCTGAATCTTCAGGTCCTAGAAGAATGCCTGATACAGACAAGGCACTTAATAAATATGGGCTGAATGCATGAATAATTATGCACGGATAAATACATATTCTAAATATGCCAAATAGAAATGAATAAATTAGTGAGTTGCATGCTAGAGGCTGGCAGGTAAGGTGGGGACAAATTAAGTGTTGCATAAGCCTGTCTGATAGCACGTGGATGGGAGTCGGGCATCTGGAGGTATAAACATGCCTTTGTTACAAGCTCTCTGAGTGAAATTTGGCAAGTGAATTCCCTTTACATAGCCTGTGTGGATGTTATAACATCTCAGTTAATTGAGGTTTTTGCTAAAAACTATTAGAAAATGTGGACCAGAACTGGGAAGCTGAAGTGAATGAAACCATACCTTAAGCATAAGTGTTATCAGCAAAAATGATGGTGGTGAAAGTGCTAGTACAAAATACTTTGGAGTCGATTTCTTGTTCAACTTCTGGTATCTTATAAATAGTGGAACTGAAGCCAGGATTCGAGAGACTTAGCCAAGGTCAAGTGCTCATCAGTGGCCAATCATAGGACACTCTTAACAGCTGAGTCCAGTGTTCTTTTTACTTTAGTACACACAGTAAATATTGCTGACTTTTTGAAAAAAGAGTTATTCTTAGGCTGTTTTGATATAATGTTCAAGTTTGATGAAATCATCTAATGGCAAGAATACATAGATCAATTTGTCTTTCTCTGTGATCTAATTCAGCTTACAGAAGAGATTGGGAAGCTGGAAGATAAAGTGGAGTGTGCCAATAATGCCCTGAAGGCCGACTGGGAAAGATGGATTCAGAGTATGCAAAATGATCTTAAGTCAGCATTCATGGACATGGCTGAGGAGAACATCTACTATTATGAACAGGTAATGAGTGGAGCTTGACACTCCTTCTGTAGAAAGTCATGGTCTTTTACTTTCTATCTGTCCTATGTTCCAAGAGTCTATTGTGAAGAACCAAGTGTTGTATCCGGAAGCCTCCTTGGTGGCTCAGTGCCCATGGAATTGCTGCCACCATTTTGTCCTGTTAGCTTTCCCCTCAGTGTGTTGTTCTGGGAGGATTGGAATTCTTCAGAAGCCACTGGTGATGCTTCCTGATGATTCTTCTATCCCCTCCTTTTTTCTCTCTCTTTTCTATGCGCTAAAGGGTTTGCAAAGGAAGAGAAGGAGCTGAGGTTTGAATGAGCAGAAAATCAATTGGGGGCCTGTGCCCTGTGTCCCTGCTCTCCTCACCTTTTGTATTCAAAAATCATTAACAAAGGAGTATGCTAGGCTATTACCAAAAGAGTAACAATAATCTTTCTTAAGTTCAGGAAAGAGCCTTGTCATCATTTTGATTTGCAAGTGATTTATTTTAATTTTTTTTTTTGCAACTAATTGTTCCTCAAAGAAGCTACTTTTTTTTTTTTTTGAGTTGGAGTCTCACTCTGTTGCCCAGACTGGAGTGCCATGGCACGCTCCCAGCCACCGCAGCCTCAACCTGCTGGGCTCTGGTGATTCTTCCGCCTCAGCCTTCCAAGTAGCCAGAACTACAGGCATGCGCTACCATGCCCAGCTAATTTTTTGATTAATTGTAGAGACGAGGTCTCGCCAAGTTGCCCAGGTGGGTCTTAAACCCACAGGCTCAGGCAGTCCACTTGCCTCAGCCTCCCAAAGTGCTGGGATTACAGGCTGAGCCACCGAGCCTGGCCAAAGAAGCTATTTTTAAACTGAATTTTATAATACAGTCACTTTTCTCTACCCAGTCTATCCTAAATATACTTTTCCTAGAAAGTATATTTTAAACATATGTCTTTAACCTTATCTCTGGCTGAATTAATAAATTTATGAAATCGATACAAGAAATCAAACTTCACCTGTATGTAAACCACTTATGTACCCAATCCTCACTTGTACCCCACGTCTTTAAAATTAAAAAAATACATATATATTAAATACACATAAAGAAAAATCATAAAAAGGTGTAAGTCCCAGCACAGGGAGACATTGCGGGGTGTCTAACCTAATTCAGAAGAATTGAAGAAGGCTCCTCTGAGAGTGTGTTTGTTGAGCCCTGAGTGATGACTACAGGTCATCAGATACAGATGCATCAGAGGTTGAGGCAGAGAAGACACATGTACCAAAGCCTGGAAGGGGCAGAGAACATGCTCAAGTCACTCATATTCCTTCTAGAGGCAGTACTGGAGGCAGAGTGAGTCGAAGGATTATGCTGAAGAGCGCCTTGTGCATTTAGTCTTTGGTCTTTCACCTTACGGGTCATGGTAGCCACTTAGGAGTTTTCAGCAGGGAAGTAACAGAATTGAACTTGCCTTTTGGAACAGTCACTCTGGCTGTATGTGGGTCAGAGTGGGGCAACCCTAGGCATGATGAGACCAGCTAGGGGGCTGTTGCAGCAACCAAGGCAGACGTGTGAGTGGACCTAGGGCTTTCATGCTGGTGGGCCAGGGATTAGTGAGCAAATTTGTGATGTATGTGTTGGGGGACATCAGAAAATCACGTCTGTCTTCTTAATTTTTTATTCTTTATTAGCAATCTTAAGTAAATTCAAGTATCTAAGAGGAATTTTGCATAAATCTCAGATTTTGAAAGATTTAAAATATTTCTATTTAAGCCAGACTCGGTGGCTCAGCATGTAATCCCGCGCTTTGGGAGGCTGAGGTGAGTGGATTGCCTGAGCCCGCGGGTTTGAGACCAGCCTGGGCAACTTGGCGAGACCTCATCTCTACAATAAATCAAAAAATCAGCCGGGCATGGTAGCGTGTGCCTGTAATTCCAGCCACTTGGAAGTCTGAGGCGGAAGGATCGCCGGAGCCCAGCAGGTCGAGGCTGTGGTGGCCGGGAGCGGCCACTGCACTCCAGTCTGGACGACAGAGTGAGACTCCAACTAAAAAAAAAAAAAAAAAAAAAAATTTCTATTTAGTAAAGCACATTTATCAACATTACAGCTTTATTCCCACTTAACCACCACTCCTTTACGGTAGAACCTGTCTATACTTACATTACAGGATTATTATGAAAATTAACTGAGATAATTTATAAGAAAATATTTTGGAAATTAGAACATGCAATATACTATACATGATTATGATTATAAGACATGGGTAAATTAGGGTATGAAAATCACATGACAAACACACCTAATATGTTTTCCATTAAAGGATAAAGTCTGCCAACTTTTTCTAAATTTGGACTTTTTTTTTAAAGAAAGAGTTCTTAACAATTTCATAGCACTTCAACTAAAATGACTAAAATTTTCAGATTTTTAACTATACTTCAAACATAAATATGTAGTTTTTTTAGTTTTATAGATTAAATTCCATTTATACAAAACGCTATTTTCTTAGAAAGTTAAATTAGTATCACTGTGCCATATTGCAAATTTCGTTCCTCACAGCAGTTTCTATAAGTGTGTTATGTTTTATCTCTTTCCCCCAAAAGTATTATATTTCTAAATATTACAAAAATGTGTCAAGTATACTGCATCTTGGGTGTATAAATTTGGGAGGATTATGGTTTATCTTCAGTGTAACTTCAGAAGGTCCCCACAGCTCTAGTTATTATTATTTTTTTCCTGACAAAAACTTAACAGATGTGGCACATTGGCCAAAAAAAAAAAAAAAAAAAAATCAGAAACATGTAGCTCTTATTAACTTCAAGTATTCCTAGCAGAAAGACCCTGGCCAAAACATCAACAGTCTTCTGTTACCTGTTGACTTCAGAATCTCTCAGATGCACAGAGAAGTGTGATGTTCCAGGGACCTTCCATGCCCTGTTTAATTTAATCACATTCTAATGGAAAGATGTACCTTTTCATGAGTATTCCCAAAGAGGCTTGTTCCTAGTTTCATAGTTGAAACGGTATTTACATTTGGCTTTGGATTTACTTGTATGAAGTGAAATGGTTACAGCTTGTTTATAAATTAAAACATAAATATCAAAGTTTCAGAGGAAAAGTGGATTATAAATATAATATATGGTGCTGTACCAGACTCTAATTATTATCATATTGAAATGTTGTGCCTAGATGTATAAATATATTGGGGGTTGACTCTCAGTACAAAACAGGGTCCAGATGTAGAGGCTCTTGCCTGCCAGCACTTTTGGAGGCAGAGGTGAGAGGATTGCCTCAGCCCAAGGTTTTGAGAACAGCCGGGGCAACCTGGTGCTACAATAAAATCAGAAAAATTAGCCAGCTCTGTTGGCACATGTCTATAGTTCCAGCTATTTGAAAGGCTGAGGCAGAAGGATTGCTTGAGTCCAGCAGGACAGGGCTGTGGTAGCCATGAGCATGCCACTACCCTCCAGCCTGGATGACAGAGTGAGACACCTACTGTAAATAAATAAGTAAATACACACGTACATACATAAAACAGGTTTCTCCAACTAAACTTTAAATAGATAAAATGATGTTATTCCCATTTTGTTCTATATGACCAATAATTAAGGATAAATATATTGAGACTTTAAAAAACAAAACAAAGTCCAGTTGAACAGGGTGGATAATTTCAAAGTACATTGATATCTAAATAATCAAAGAAAATGACTTCCTGTTAATGTAAAAGTATTCTAAAACAATAAGGACATGCTGGATGAAGTTCACAGCTGTTTCCTAATTGTTCCCTTGTGGGTACAAAAGACAATCTGCTTTTGTTCCTGTTGATGCTGATGATGCTGATGGCGAGGGGTGTTGAGCGGGAGTGATCCTTGGCAGATACTAGGAACTGGAAGAGTTTATTCTTTCAAAACCTAATTTTATTGTCATTGAATTCACTCAGCTATCCCATGTCCTCTGACAATTAGACTTTGAAAGCTTATTGAGACTTTCTAGCAGAACAGTGCAGCTATTTAGGAATGACATTAGCATAGCTCTGTGCTTGGCAAGAACTATAGAAGAGAACAATTACCTTTTGGAGGGATGGGCACAGAAATAGGGAGCCATCCACCCAGCCCAGTGAAGTCACCTTTGTTATTAAGGGCTTGACAGGCAGCCCTGACCTTCTTCCCCTCTTACTTGAAGGCCTTTGTGCTCATTGTGGTGTTTTGGGGTTTTTTTGTCTCTAACATGTGTAGGACAGCTTGACAGTAAGAAAGGGTTGGGGCTTCACAGAGTATTCAAAGAGTTCTGGTGAGGAGTGGAGTCAGGATAGGGAGACTTGGCCTGGTCATGAGTTCTTAACATCTGCTGCTGAGTTAGCATTTCTGAGCCCCTGCTGTGACCAGGTCCTGACCCGAACATCACATGTGGTATCTTATGTAACCTTTGTGACTCTTGGAGGTGGCTCTGTCCTCCTGCCCTCAATCTAGCTGGCCAAAGTTTCCAGGAATGTTCGTTTTTGCCAGATTAAGCAGTCTGTATTTAAGTGAATACAATAAAGAAATATAGTTTATTCCTTTGCATAGTTTATTTTAGAATATAGTTTATTATCTTACATAATTTATCTTAGAGTTATTAGTAGATATATGGAAGTCTTTGTTTTATAGCCTTATTTTACTAGTTATAAAATTAGTAAGGCTCACTGAAAACACAATACTAGCAATAAATGCTAAGTGCTCTAATGTACAAAGAAGAAATAAAGAATGCCCATAACTCTTTTTCCTAGGGAATGGTACATTTGAATATAATTATACAAAAGTAATTTGATATTTTAATATTAAAATATTAATGTTAAATTTTCTGCATGGTTCTTTCTGAGTGTGTCATACAGAAGCTCATATCTATTTATTTATTTTGTGTCATGATCATTAAATTGAATGTGTATTGAGTTCCATGCTTTTCATTTGTTTCCCACATAGTATCATAATCTTCATATAATACGTCATACTGACATGTCTTCATTAGCTCCAATAATTAGTTGAATATTTGTATTTTTCTTTTTCGCTATCATAAATAATACTATTAGAATAATTATAAACATAAGTTTTTTAAAAACTTGCTTGGTAAGAATTTTAAGAAATAACCAGGTCTATGGTTGCTGCATTTTATTTTATTTTATTTTATTTTTTGAGTTGGAGTCTCACTCTGTTGCCCAGACTGGAGTGCAGTGGCCGCTCCCGGCCACCACAGCCTCGACCTGCTGGGCTCCGGCGATCCTTCCACCTCAGCCTTCCAAGTAGCTGGAAATACAGGCATGCGCTACCATGCCCGGCTAATTTTTGATTTATTGTAGAGATGAGGTCTCACCAAGTTGCCCAGGCGGGTCTCGAACCCGCGGGCTCAGGCAATCCACTCACCTCAGCCTCCCAAGGCGCGGGATTACAGGCT
>CAUYQG010281304.1:0-18201 GCA_963574415.1 Tarsius wallacei | reverse complement strand
GGAGTGCAGTGGCCGCTCCCGGCCACCGCAGCCTCAACCTGCTGGGGTCCAGCGATCCTTCCGCCCGGCTAGTTTTTTGATTTATTGTAGAGATGAGGTCTCACCAAGTTGCCCAGGCGGGTCTTGAACCCGCGGGCTCAGTCAATCTACTCACCTCAGCCTCCCAAAGTGCGGGATTACAGGCTGAGCCACCGAGCCCGGCTACTTTTTTAATTTGAGTTGGAGTTTCCATCGCCCAGGCTGAAATGCAGTGGCACGCTCACAGCCACCAGAGCATTGACCTGCTGGGCTCAGGAGATCCTTGTGCCTCAGCCTTCAAGCAGTTGGAACTACAGGTGCATGTTACCACACCCGGCTAATTTTATTTATTTATTTATTTATTTATTTATTTATTTATTTTAGAAGTGAGGTCTCACCAAGTTGCCTGAGCTGTTCTCAAACCTGGTCTCAGGCAATTCTCTCACCTCAGCCTCCCAAAGTGCTGGGATTACAGAAGAAGGCTCACTTCTAAGCTAGGATGCTAGTAGTCAACCCTAACAAGAACTACTCATTAGAAAGCTGCTCCCAAGGGACAGTGTCTCTGTTTATTAAACTGGTCATCTGTAGTCAGAGATGGTAAGCCAGAACATAAAACAGACCCTTTCACTAGCCAAGCATATAGTTTCCAGATCATGCACTCCTGAGTGCCAAAAAAGAACGCTGGCTGAGACTTGAAGGAAGCAATAAAAGCACAGTGGTGATGAGCCTGCACCTTGAAGCCACTATCTGTATTTCGACCACAATCCACCACTTACTTAGCTGAGTGACGCCAGGTAAGTCACATAGTTTCTCCGTGCTTCAACTCTTCATATGTAAAATGGAGATAATAAGAGTACCCGCATCACTGAGTTGTTATGAAGATCAAGTGAATTCATAAGTAAATATCAACTGCTTAGAACAGAACCTGGCACAAACTCAACACTACAAAAGTCATCTAACCCAACTTAAGCCCTGGTTCTGCTGGTTTTTCACTTTAAAAATAATACAGTTCCCTCCTTTATATTCTCTCTTTGCTGCAATCGCTGAAAACAAATAGTCCAAGGTCAGAAAGTCTCAGCTTGTTGGCCTAGCACAGTAGTTCATATCTGTAATCCCAGCATTTTGGGAGGCCAAAGTGGGTGGCTTGCTTGAGCCTAGGAGTTCGAGACAAGCCTGGGCAACATAGCAAAACCTGGTCTCTACAACAACTCAAAAAAGTCGCCAGGCATGGTGGCACACACCTGTAGTCGCAGCTACTTGGGAGGCTGAGATGGAAGTATCTCCTGAACCCAGAAGGTTGAAGCTGCCATGAGCCATGATCATCATGATCATGCCACTGCACTTCAGCCTGAGTGACAGAATGAGACCCACTAAAAAAGAAAGAAAAAGAAATTCTCAGCTTGCTGTGCCAAAAAGACCCTAGCAAATTTTGTTACCAAACTCCTGATTTAATTATGCCTTAGTTTCTTCATTCCATCTAAATAACTTTCAGAAGAGTTAACTTAAGGAATATTCACATTTTCTGCCCTAGTATTTGCCACATGGAATACCTTTTACATTTCCAATTCATAGTTATTTTTCTTCTAATGTGGTCAAAGTTCATCTTAACTAGATTGTTGGCCTCTTAATTTTTCTTCATGATAAACACAAAGGGTGGTTTAAAAAAGAGAGCGAAACAGACCTTAAAATCTTAACTGAAAATATATTTTCCCCAGTAATCATTCTCCTAATTTTAAAACAACTTGAATTTCAAAGCCAAATACTTTAATTACTGATTGTATTAAACTTCCTGGATCTCTTAAAATTCTTTTGACCTTTCTGCATCTTACTGTTTTTTTAGACAAGAATATGTATTATGCCACTAGTATTTGCTATATGGTTAGTAATCAAGAAAGGCAGGAAGTAGTAATCCACCAAAACAACATGACAAGGCCGGGCATGGTTGCTTACACCTGTAATCTCAGTACTTTGGGAGGCTGAGGTGGGAGGATTGCTTGAGCCCAGGGGTTCAAGACCAGCCTAGGTAACATAGCAAGATCTCATTTCTACAAAAAAAAAAGATCAAAAAATTAGCCAGGCATGGTGGCCTGTAGTCCCACCTACCTGGAAAGCGAAGGTGGAAGGATCACCTAAGTCCAGGAAGTTGAGGCTGCAGTGAGCCATGATTAAGTCATTGCATTCCAGCTGAGGTGACACAGTGAGACTTCGACTCAAAAAAAAACCCCCAAAACAAACAAACACTATGACAGATATAATCCTTACCCATTGATTCCTCATTAGAACTCTTGAGGCAAAAATTCACTGAAGTAACAGCAAGAGTAACTTCCTCTTGACTTGATGGAAAAAGAACAATTGCTTCAGCAAGCAATCTATAAAATGTAAAGAACAATATTAACATTATTTGAGAACAAGCAGAAAGCCATAACTTATTAACTGGGACACAAATCTTTAATCCAAAAATAAACAGGTCATTTGTCCTAGGTTTAGAAAAAAATTACTGAAAGTCCTGTCTTCTTTCTTATGTACGCACTATTATATTTTTGCTTTATATATATATATAATATATGGTGATAGCTCACTGTAACCTTTAACTCCTGGACTCAATCAATCCTCCCTCCAAAGTACTGGGATTACAGGCATGAGCCACCATCCCTGGCCCCTTATTATATTTTTAATTATAACTTCATTTGAAGGCCAAGAGAATAGCAAAATATATCCTTAGTAAAGCATGTGAAAGTGCAGTATAAATAAAATATCAGAACAAAATATCTTTTTTAGAAAAATAAATAGAGGAAGGGTCTCATTATGTTGCTCAGACTGGTCTTGAACTCCTGGGCTCAAACAATCCTCCTGCCTCAGTCTCCCAAAGTGCTGGGATTACAGGAATGAGCCACTGCACGTGGCCCAACATTATCTTTAATTCTATGTTTCTGTATGCCCAATATGTTTCTAAGACATTGTTCTGAGATCATCCTCTAAAGGGAAATAGTAGATGAAGCTGTCCAAATATAACTCCAGTGAATTATGCTGGAGACCCAGTCAAGGGGGTAGAGGTTTATCATCAGCCTGCTGACTACATTCTTTGTTACTTTCCTAGACTCTTGCCTATTACTTTCAAGGTCCTCTTGTCATTCCAAATGCCCTTTTATCCTGGGCTTCCTTTTTAAAAAGAGCTGTACTAAGGTCACATAATTCACATGAGACATAATTCACAGAGTCAAGGTTGACTTGCATTTCCCTAATAAATAACGATGTTGGGCACCTTCTCAAATGCGTATTGCTGTTTGTACATACTCTTTGAAGAAATGTCTATTAAAATCCTTTGCTCACTTTTTAGTTGGGTTATTTGTCTTTTTATTATTGCATTCGGAGTTCTGCACTCCTTTTAAATTTGAGGCATTAGATAAAATGAAATTTTTAGAATTTATGTAATCTTGGTGTTAACCTGATGCTAGACATTAGCCTAGCAGTATTTCTTCATGTCCAAATGTCAGGAGCACCTACCAGATTCATTTGGAAACTTTCCCAATGTTAAAGGGGAGATGTAATACAAGATAACAATTTGATTTTTTAAAAAATGACAACATGAACGTGCAGTTCAAAGAGGAAAGGCCAAATACAGTGACTCATGCCAGCACTTTGGGAGGTTAAGGTGAGAGGATCGCTTGTGTCCAGGAGTTTGAGACCAGCCCAGGCAACATAGGGAGAGCCCATCTCTATGAAAAATAAATCAGGCATAATAGTAGCACATGCCTGTACTCCCAGCTACTAGGGAAGCTGAGGTCAAGGATCGATTGAGTCCAGGAGGTCGACGTTACAGTGAGCTATGATGGCACCACTGTACTCCAGCCTGGGCAACAGACCAAGACCCTGTCATTAAATATAAATAAATAAAAATAAGAGGAATAAAAATATGAATAGCTAATAAATATATGTAAATATGTCCAAAGTCACTAGTAATAAAGAAAACACAACAATAAAGAACATCTAACAATATCATTTTCTTTCCTCTCAGGTTGGCAAAATTATTTAAAAATTGATTCTTCCTTTTTTTTGAGTTGGAGTCTCACTCTGTCGCCCAGATTGGAATGCAATGGCATTCTCACAGCCACTGCAGACTCAACCTGCTGGGCTCAGGCAATCCCTCCGCCTCAGCCTTCCAAGTAGCTGGGACTACAGGCACGTGCTACCACACCTGGCTACTTTTTTTATTTGTTGTAGAGATGAAGTCTCACCAAGTTGCCCAGGCTGGTCTCGAACCTGCAGGCTCAGGTAATCCTCTCGCCTGGGCCTCCCAAAGTGCTGGGATTATAGGCATGAGCCACTACACCCAGCCTCGGTTCACTTCTAACAGAGAAAATGGCAGACGTGATGAGATGGCAATTCTGAAATTAGATTATAATAAGACCATGGCTTTCATCTTGAGAATGCTCTCTCTCTCCCTCCCTCATTTTCTCTTTGTTTCTGATTATCCACTGCCATGTTGTGAGGGCACTCAGGCAACCTACAAAGGGCCCATGTAGTGAGGAACTGAGGCCTATGAGCATCCACATGAGTGAACTTGGAAATGAATCTTCTTAGGCTCCCAACAGTCACATCAGTGAGTTTGGACATAAATCCGCTCAAGTTGAGCCTTCAGATGAGACTGAGCCCAAGCTGACAGCTTGATTTCAACTTCGTGAGAGATCTTGAGCCAGAAGCACCCAGCTAAGTCACACTTATTACTATAAAGTAATAAATGTCTGTTTTTTTAAAAAAGGTTCTAAGTCTCTCATCTCCATAGCAATATGTAACTAATACACTATCTTTTTTTTTTTTAGTTGGAGTCTCACTCTGTTGTCCAGACTAGAGTGCAGTGGTACACTCATGGCCATTCTAGTGCCAACCTGCTGGGCTCAGGCGATCCTTCCACTCCAGCCTTCCAAGTAGCCGGAACTATAGGTGTGCGCTACCACACCTGGCTAATTTTTAATTTTATTGTAGAGACAAGGTCTCAGCAAGTTGCCCGGCTGGTCTCGAACCTGCAGGCTCAGGCAATCCACTCATCTTGGCCTCCCAAAGTGCTGGGAAAACAGGCTGAGCCACCGAGCCTGGCCGAAACACTATCTTATATACTGCTAGCAGCATTGTTTGTGATAGCAAAAAGTTGGAAACAACCTAAATTTTCACCAGTAAAGTAATGGGTAAGTAAATTATGATTCCATCATACAACGAAAAATTATGCAATAATTCAGAAAAACAACACTGATTTAAGTGAGCTAAAATAGAAAGATGCTCACAATATATTAAGTTTTTAAAAAAGCAAACAAGTATGTGTGTAGTATGTGATATAAATATGAGAGAGAGAGACTAGGCACATTGTGTAGCTCACGCCTGTAATCCCAACACTTTGGGAGGCTGAGGTAGAAGGATCACTTGAGTCCAGCAGTTCAAGGTTATAGTGAACTATGATCATGCCATTGCACTCATGCCTGGATGACAAAGCTAACAATCCTGTCTCAAAAAATAATAATTAAAAATAAATAAATAAATATGAGAGAGATAGCGACAGAAAGAAGGAAATATCCATAGCCATAGAGAGAGGGAGAGTTACAGAGACAAAATTGTTAACAAAATTGTTAAATTGTTGGCTGGGTGCTGTGGCTCAAGCCTGTAATCCCAGCACTTTGGGAGGCTGAGGCGAGAGGATTGCCTGAGCCCACGGGTTGGAGATCAGCCTAGGCAACATGGTGAGACCTCATCTCTACAATAAAATAAAATAATTAGTGGGCGTGGTAGCACATGTCTGAAGTTCCGGCTACTTGGAAGGCTGAGGTGGAAGAATCGCCAGAGCCCAGCAGGTCGATGCTGGGGTGGCCATGAACATGCCACTGCACTCCAGCCTGGGCAATGGAGTGAGACTCCAACTAAAAAAAAAAATTGTTAACAAAATATACTCCCCTCCAAAAACAAACAAACAAAAAATATATATACTCCCGCCAAATGGGATAGAAGGGACAGGTAGAGAAGAAAAACTCCATCTTTTACCTTTGCATTCTTCTATATACTTAAGATATATTGAAAGAAACATGTATTGCTTCTGTAATTTAAAAAACAGTAAGGATAAAATATCTTCTGGCTCACAAAGTCATGCTAATTAATGTTTAATACTAGAGCTGAACTGAAAAATTGGGTGCACTTCATGGACTCACTTATGCCTTACTTAATATCTAGAGGAAAGCCGGGCTCAGTGGCTCAGCCTGTAATCCCGTGCCTTGGGAGGCTGAGGTGAGTGGATTGCCTGGGCCCACGGGTTCGAGACCTGCCTGGGCAACTTGGTGAGACCTCATCTCTACAATAAATCAAAAAATTATCTGGGTGTGGTAGCGTGTGCCTGTAGTTCCAGCTACTTGGAAGGCTGAGGCGGAAGGATCGCCAGAGTCCAGCAGGTCAAGGCTGCGGTGGCCGGGAGCGGCCACTGCACTCCAGTCTGGATGACAGAGTGAGACTCCAACTCAAAAATAAAAAAATATCTAGAGGAAAAAAATAACACTTGGGGTAAAATCAGTTCACATAAAAAATGCTAGAATTTCCTCAAGCTGTGTGCTCAGACAGGTATCATAAATGCAAAGTATTATAAGATAATATATTTATCTATTTGTTATAGAACTTGAAAGTTTTATAGAAAGCCATTGATGGGATATTTTTAGAACTTTTTTGGCCATTAAATTATTATTGCCACCATTAGGCAGTTATTATTATATTTTTCAAGGTTTCTTCTTAACCTTGTAAGGTGATTTCTCCAAGTCATGTTTGGCTTTTTTTTTTTTTTTTTTTTTGAGTTGGTGTCTTACTCCATCGCCCAGGCTGGAGTACAGTGGCATGCTCACGGTCACCTGCTGGGCTCAGGCAATCCTTCCTGAGGATGGAAAAAAACTGTATGATTGCCTCAACCTTCCAAGTAGCTGGAACTACAGGCGCATGCTACCACACCCGGCTAAGTTTTTTGATTTATTGTAGAGACGAGGTCTTGCCAAGTTGCCCAGGCTGGTCTTGAATCCGCGGGCTCAGGCAATCCACTCCTCATCTTGGCCTCCCAAAGTGATGGGATTACAGGCTGAGCCAAGCCTGGCCACCTTTTTTTTTTTTTAAGTTACAGATTGAAAAGCTAGGGCGTTAATTCTTCACTCTGTGACTATATTATATTCAGAAAAATAAACAACAAAGAACTCATTACCTTGGTTGAATCACTAGTGTATTAGTACACACATTCTTGTCAAAAAGAACTTGCAAAGGCTGGCTTTCTTGAAAATATACATTATGAGTTCTTTTAATACCTTAAAAAGAATAAATCAACCTCTTAATAATTTTAAGTACAAAATGAACAGATTAAAAACTTTACAGCCAATTTAAAATAATAAACTTAAAGTAACATTTACCGTCTGGCAGGAGCATATAGCTTGAAGCACTATTCCTTAATGAAATGTGTTTATCGCTCCCTAGTGGACATCAAGCAACATGTCATACCCTCTGACCAATCAGGCAGTAGTTCCCAAAGTCCTTTGAAATACTGGTAGTTTCTATTTTTTTTTTTTATTGATACATGCTATTTGTACATATTTATGGGGCACATGTGATATTCTGTCACATGTGTATAATGTGCAATGATCAAGTCGGTATTTAAGATATCCATCACTTCAAGTATTTACCATTTCTATGTGTTGGGAACATTCCCCGTCCTCTCTTCGAGCTATTCTGAAATATACCATGCATTGTTGTTAACTACAGTCACTCTCCTCTGCTATTGAACTTTAGAACTTTTTCCTTCTATCTAACTGTATGTTTGTGCCCATTAACCAACCTTTCTTCTATGCCTCTCCCTTGCACACATCTTTCCTGGTATCTATCACTCTACTCTTTACTTCCATGAGATCAACCTTTTAAGCTCTCACATATAAATGAGAACATGCTACATTTGTCTTCCCATGCCTTCCTTATTCCACTTAACACAATGACCTCCAATTTCATCCATGTTGTTGCAAACAGCATGGTTTCATTCCTTTTTTCATGATCAAATAGTATTCCATTGTGTATATACACCACATTTCCTTTATCCATTTGTCCTCTGATGGACACTTAGGCTGATTCCATATCTTTGCTATTGTGAATAGGGCTGCAACAAACAGGTGCGTCCTGGTATCCCTTTGATATATTGATTTTTTTTTCCTTTGGATAAATACTCAGTAGTAGGATTACTGAATGTGTGGTAGTTACATTTGGGTTTTTTTAAATCTCCAAAATACAGATAGTTTCTTAAATTGTGTGTAAAATAGTGATTGTCCACTACAGATCATATCTCTGATTCTCTTTTAGTACCATTCATCCAGGACTGATACTGCTGTATAGGACTTTTGGCAGTGATACCTTAACATCTGGTCTGCAAATTATTTTCCTTTTAGAAAAAAAGGAGAAGTAACAGTAATGGGTATGGCCTCATGTGCCAGGAACATACACTTTACATACATTTTCTCTAATGCTCATAATATCCCACAATAAAGCAAGCAGCTAGGATGACCTCACTTTCACTTCTGAGGCCTCAATCGGGACAACTGGGATGGTCGGGGTCTTTCCCCACATGGTTTGTAATCCTCCAGGAGGCTATCCCATCTTGTTCTCAAGCTGGTGGAAAAATTCTTAGGGCAATAGTGGAAGCTGACAGACCTCTAGAGGCCTAGGCTCGGAACTCATGCAATATCACTTCTAGTGTCTTCCATTGGCATCAAAGCAAGTCTAAGGTCAGCTGAGGTTCAAAGTGGGGAAACAAACTCCAGGGAGTATGTTGGAGGGAGGGGACACAAATAATGTATGACTTTTTGGTAATCTACCACTCAAGGACTATTAAAGGAGCTGGAACTAGCAGAGAATAAATCAGACAAAAATCTCTATCCTCACAGAGCTTACATTCTAGCAAGGGAGACAGACAATAAGAAAACAAATGAAGCCAGGCTCGGTGGCTCAGCCTGTAATCTTGCGCTTAGGGAGGCTGAGGTGAGTGGACTGCCTGAGCCCGTGGGTTCGAGACCTGCCAGGGCAACTTGGCAAGACCTCATCTCTACAATAAACCAAAAAATTAGCCGGGTGTGGTAGTGCGCGCCTGTAGTTCCAGCTACTTAGAAGCCTGAGGCAGAAGGATCGCCTGTGCCAGCAGGTCAAGGCTGCAGTGGCCAGGAGCGTGCCATTGCACGCCAGTCTGGGCGACAGAGTGAGACTCCAATTCAAAAAAAAAAAGAAAAGAAAAGAAAACAAATGAGTGAAACACTAGACAAGGGAGCAGGGAACACATCACGCCTGACTATTTTTTTGACTTATTGTAGAGATGAGGTCTCGCCAAGATGCCCAGGCTGGTCTTGAACCCACGGGCTCAGGCAATCCTCTCACCTCGGCCTCCCAAAGCGCTGGGATTATAGGCATGAACCACTGTACCCGGCTGGAAATGTCTTTTGGCATCCGTGATGCTCCATTTCTTGGTACTTGCTTTCATCCCCTTTTCCCTTGTGAACACACACTAAACACTATCAACCTGTTTTACTCTTTTTCTTTTTTTGAGACAAGGTCTCACTCTGTCACCCTGGCTAGAGTGCAGTGACATGATCACAGTTCACCACAGCCTCAAATTCCTGGGCTCAAGTGATCCTCCTGACTCAGCCTCCTGAGTAGTTGGGACTACAGGCATGTGCCATCACACCCAGCTAATTTTTGAAATTTTTTTGTAGAGATGAGGTCTTGCTTTGTTGCCCATGCTGGTCTTGAACTCCTAGCCTCAAGCAATGCTCCCGCCTCAGTCTCCCAAAGTGCTGGGATTACAGGCATGAGCCACTGTGTCCGGCTTCAACCTGCATTATTTTTTTCTCATGGTGGAGCATAAATGTTTATTTATGTAGACACCCTTATAACCACCAAGACGAAAGGATACAACATTTACAGCACCTCCACTGTACCCCCTTCCACAAAGGTAACCACCGCTCTGTCTCTTTCTGTTTCCATTTAAATGGAAATCATGTAGAATATACTTTTTAAAAAATTTATTTAATAAAGTAAGTTTTCTTTTCCAAATGTACAGCTGGTTGCACCTGTTCATGCATCGTCACCAGCAGCTGAGGCATCTCCACCCTTGGTATTTCTGGTGCAAATTACTCGCGCTCTGTGCTTTGAAACCAGGTTTGATAAGACCTTTTCTAAGGAGCTCCTGAAGGGCTGTCCTGGCCAGGGAACTACAAATCTTCAGTCTCTCAGAGACCACAGCAGGAGTTATAAGCTTATAATTGGGAACTCCCTTACAGAGTTTGTCATACGTAGCTTTGTCAAACAAGACTTGCTTATTAAACTTGTCCTGAACTTTGCCTTTGGACCACTTCTTCTTTTTAGCCTTGCCCCCAGATTTGTTCACTGGGTCTTTGTCTTTCTTAGCCAACTTTCTGGTGTCTTTCTTCTTCTTCTTGTCCTTGGGTGGCATTATGAGGCTCGCAGAGCAGCGGACACCACTCTAGTATATACTATTTTGTGCCTGGCATGTATTGCTTGCTCAACGCAGGGTCTGTGAGTTTTGTCCATGTCATTGTATGTATCAGTAGTTCATTATTTTCATTACTGTATAGTGTCCTATTATATGAATATGCCACAGTTTATTTACTCTACTACTGATGGACATTTGACTGTTTCTCATTTTGAACTTTTATGAAGCTACTATGAAGGTACTTGGACGTGTCATTTGGTAAACATATACATTTATTTCTCTTGAGTATGAACCTAGAAGTGGAACTCCTGGGTTATAGGTTAGGAATACGTCTGCCTTCAGAAGATACTGCCAAACAGCTTTCCAGTATAACCGAACCAGATTAAACTTGCACCAGTAATGTGTGAGTACTCTAGTTATGCTACATCCTCAATCCCACTGGATATTAGCCCTTTAACCCAGTGGTCCCTAATCTTTTTGGCATCAGGGACCAGTTTCGTGGAAGATCATTTTTCCACAGATGAGGAAAGGGAGGATCATCAGGCATTAGATTCTCCTAAGAAGTGTGCAACCTAGATCCCGCCCATGTGCAGTTCACAATAGGGTTCCCGCTCCTATGAGAATCTAACGCTGCTTCTTATCTGACAGGGGGTGGAGCTCTGCTTGCCGACCTCTCACCTCCTGCTGTGTGGCCAGGCTCCTAACAAGTCACAGACTGTACCAGTCTGCGGCCGAGGGGTCAGGGACCTCTTCTTTAACCAACCTGGTAGATGAGCAATGCTATGTTATTGTAATTTGATTTACATTCTTCTGATTAATAATCACGTTGAGTGCCTGTTCATGTGCTTTCTGGCCATTTGGATAGCCTTTTGGTAAAATCCCTGTTCAGACCTTTTGGCCATTTTTCATTTTGGATCGTCAATCTTTTTGTTATTGATTTATAGGAGTTCTTTATATATTCTGGTTAGAAGTCCTTTATTAGATATATGTTTTCTTTTTTATTTTAGAGTTGTGAGGTACATGGGAAGATTTTTAACATAAGTAAGTTGGGTGAAGGAGAGGTTTGGGCTTCTAGCCAGTCTTCTCCCCCCTTGCAGTGAACATGGTACACAATGGGTGTCAACCTGTATTTCTGATCACACTGCTCCTTAATCCTAGAATGTCTTCCTGTTTCTGCCTGTTGGAAGTTTGCCCATATGTGACACTACTGTTCAGAAAGCCTTTCCTCTTTACCTTTCCTTGCTTTTAATCTCTCGCCCAAACAATATTCATTGTACCCTTTTAAAGCAACTTGGCTCAATATGCCTCTTCACTGAGGTTTTTCCAGTTTAATAATAATTTTCCTCAAAAGGATACAAATGGGATAAAAATTTTAAAGTCCTATTTTCTCTCTTGGTCTTTTATTAGCTTTACCCAGTGCTATACAAAGCACTGGACTATGAGAGATAATGGGCTTTCACCAGAATGTACTTCCTTCATCAAGAAAGTCTTACCATTAAAAATAAAAACAAACCAGGCATGGTAACTCAAGTCTGTAGTCTCAGCACTTTGGGAGGCAGAGGCAACAGGATTGCCTGAGCTCAGGGGTTCGAGATAAGCCTAAGCAACATAGTGAGACCTCGTCTCTACAATAAATCAAAAAAATTAGCCGGGTGTGGTGGCACATGCCTGCGGTTCCAGCTACCCAGAAGGCTGAGGCGGAAGGATCACCTGAGTCCATCAGGTTGAGGCTGCAGTGGCTGTGAGCAGCATGCCACTGTACTCCAGCCTGGGTGACAGAGTGAGACTCCGACTCTAATAATATAATAAAAACAAAAAAATAAAAACAAAAGCCCAGCTGAACTGAAGAGAATGCTCAGCAATGCAGTTGACTAAATTCTGGCATAAGATCCTAAGACTCTCAGACCAGTAACAAACAGTTTAGGGTCCAGCAGCCAGTCTATGGATCACTTTGGGTAGCAATGCTTTATACCATCTGCCCCTGGCCAGGGATACTTGATGATGCTAAGGTGGAATTCTGCTTGCCACTTCATAAGCTCAATTTGGAACTTCCCTCAGTGGGTCCAGAGGACTCTTTCAGAATCTAAAGCAGTACAGCTAAGAAACAACCACCGTTTCAGAGATGTTACATTTGTGTAGTTTGGAATTTCAGAAGACAGTGATACCTTCAAACATCTTACAGGTTATTCAAATGCTTTTTGAATCAGTTTGAAGTCATTAGCACATTTATAGAGTACCTTTTAAAAAAATGAAGACCCTAAAGTGGGAATTCAGCCCTCTCTATATCACTTCATTAATATACATGTATAAGTCAGAGTTTTATTTTCATCTAACCCAGTGTACCCTCTTTCAGAATCCCCTCTCTGTTGGAGACCTGTCTCCTCGAGCCAGGACAGAACTTATTAGCAGGTTGTTTGTACATAGTCTATCATTTACAGATACCCCAGTGGCTCATTTTTGGCAACTCTGGTGTCAGTGCAAAAGAAAATATGAAGGACTGGTGGAATTACTAACAGGCAGATGAGATATTTCAGATGAACCTGGCTCCTGATATATATGATTAAAATAATCCCCTTTTCCTTATTAGCAGGTGCTAAATAATCTAAGAAATCACTGATTTAACAAAATTGCACTTGTACCCCTTAAATTTATAAAAGCTATTAAAAAGAAAAAAAATCACTGTTCTGGTTACTGTTTATGGTTAGATTCAGAAAGGATAGCCCTTTTTAGTACCTAGTGTTTAGGCAACTGTTTCCTACCAATGAAGAAAGCTAAATTTACTAAATTTCTTCCAAAATTTCAAATTTATATTTCCAGCAGCTCACAGGATATCTCTGCTCAGGAAACTTTTATCAACCAAACGTGAGAAATGTTCTACCACCAGATTATTAATGTAAAGCTGCAAGCATAATTTACTGAGCACATAACGTTTAAGAAAGAGTAACTAGGCCAGGTGCAGTGGCTCAAGCCTGTAATCCCAGCACTTTGGGAGGCCAAGGTGAGAGGACTGCCTGAGCCCATGGGTTCGAGAACAGCCTGGGCAACTTGGCGAGACCTCTTCTCTACAATAAATCAAAAAATTAGCCGGGTGAGGTGGCGCATGCCTGTAGTCCCAGCTACATAGAAGGTTGAGGTAGAAGGATCACCTGAGGCCAGCAGGTTGAGACTGCATTGGCCTTGAGCGTGCCACGGCACTCTAGCCTGGGCAATGGAGTAAGACTCCAACTCAAAAAAAAAAAAAAGTAAGAAAGAAAATAAAGAGTAACTACTTAGCCAATTATGGCAGCAGCATCTATCCTCTTTCCTTTCTGTTCCTGAGCCATCACTTCCCTAGGGTGTAGCAATCACAAGGTGTGGGTGGGACTGACTCCACATCCAGCTCCAGGAGTGGGTCCTCACCAGCACAAATCAGCTGGTGTACTCTTATCCCGTCATGGAATTTGGCCGAGATATGGCAATAAGCCAAGGCAGTTAGAGAACAGACTTCCCCTGACCACCAAGCTTAGTTCAGGAAGGTCCAATTAGGGCAAAGTTAAGCACTTTTGTTCAATGGATATAAGAGGTAAGGCCTTCACTTCCCCTGGATGTGAAAAAGGAAGCACATAGCCCCAACTGCTGCTAGAAATCACCTTATTATTATAGGCATATAAGTAAAGCTTGCCTTAGGACAAGACAACTGGAGAAAAGTCGAGCTGAGAGCATGTTTTAGAAGAAGGAAAAGGAGGAGGAGGAGGAGGCAACAGCCTAGACCAAACCACGCTATGACCTAATTTGAACATTCTGATTACATGAACCAATATTCTACTCTATGATTTCAGTCAGTTTGGGTTGGATCGTCTGTATTATTTCTGCTTCTTGTAGCCTAAAGCACCCTAATTCATACAAGTACCCTACAAAAACTATTAAAAAATTAACCAATCATAAATACTTACTGGATGTTACTGTAATCAAGCCACATGAAATACACTTCAGAAACTGAACACTTGGAGATAAGGGAAGAGGATAATTGTGGTAACAGCTGTCACTGACTATGGAGGACTCCCTCTGGGGCAGGCAACATGCTATATACTTTACATATGTGATCTCACTCCAACCTCACAACCCTGTGGCATGAGAGTAAGCCAGATTATCCCCATTTTACAGAGAGGAAAATGAAGGTTCATAGAGCTTATGTACTGTCACAAAGCTATTAAGAAGTGGATCAAGCCAGGCTCGGTGGCTCAGCCTGTAATCCCGCGCCTTGGGAGGCTGAGGTGAGTTGATTGCCTGAGCCTGCGGGTTCGAGACCCGCCTGGGCAGGCGAAACCTCATCTCTACAATAAATCAAAAAAATTAGCCGGGCGTGGTAGCGCGCGCCTGTAGTTCCAGCTACTCAGAAGGCTGAGGCGGAAGGATCGCTGGAGCCCAGCAGGTCGAGGCTGCGGTGGCCGGGAGCGGCCACTGCACTCCAGTCTGGGCGACAGAGTGAGACTCCAACTCAAAAAACAAAAAAAAACAAAAGTGATAGCAATGAAAGGGTTAGTAGTTTTGACAACAATACCACAGATAGCAAGTAATATGAGAATGGATTGACTAATTTACTATGTATTTTATAAATGATTTAGTGCATAGTATAATAAAAGAAACAAATCGTTATGCAGATGAAAAAAATAAGGATAAAGCAGCCATCGCACAAATCAATTTGGCATAACTGGCATGACATTGACCAATAGGAATTTTTAGCTTTTATCATAGTTATCCTAAATATGGGAATAACACAATTACCAAACCTACAAGAGTAATGGTCAACTGCTTTCAATAATAAAATTATCTTCTTTTTGGAAACATTCAGTAGAGAAAAGTCTATGCAAATCTTCTGGATGCTTCATTTGAAGACACCCTAGTCAAGTGATGGGATGATTAGAACTTGTATTAAAAGATCAATAATTAAATGCAAGAGATGAAGTCACAACTGACCCCAAAGAAATACAAAAGATTATTAGAGATTACTATGTACACCTGTATGGAAACAAACTTGATAGCCTAAATGAAATGGAGGATTTTCTGACATCACGCAGTCTCCCCAGGTTGTAACAAGAAGATATTGAGACACTAAATAGACCAATAACAACCCAGGCAATTGACTCTGCCATACAAAAACTACCTATAAAAGACCAGATGGCTTTCCAGCAGAATTCTAAAAATGTACAAGGAGGAGCTGATACCAATCCTGCTGAAAGTATTCCAGGCAATTGAGAAAGACGTAATTCTCCCCAAATCATTTTACAAAGCTAACATCACACTGATACAAAAACTGGATAAAGATACAACAAAGAAAGAGAACTACAGGCCAACATCCCTTGTGAACATAGATGCAAAAATCCTCAACAAGAGTCTAGCAAATTGGAATTACAAACACATCTCAAAATCATCCACCATGACCAAGTAGGCTTCATCCCCAGGATGCAGGGCTGGTTCAGCATTTGCAAGACTATAAATGTAATTAAATACATCAACAGATGTAAAAACAAGAATCACATGATTATCTCATTAGATGTAGAAAAAACTTTTGATAAAATCCAGCATTGCTTCTTGATAAAAATCCTCAAACACCTAGATATATAAGGAACATACCTCAAAATAATAAGTGCCATCTATGACAAACCCACAGCTAGCATAATGCTAAATGGACAGAAACTAGAAACATTTCCCCTGAAAACTGGAGTAAGACAAGACTGCCCACTCTAACCCCTCTTGTTCTATATTGTGTTGGAATCCTAGCTCAGGCAATTAGACAAGAGAAGGAAATCAGGGGTATCCAACTAGGAAAAGAGGAAGTCAAGTTATCCCTGTTTGCTGATGATATGATCCGATACCTTGAAAATCCAAGAGAATCTGTCAAAAACCTGCTTGCACTGGTAAAGGACTTTGACAAAGTCTCAGGGTACAAAATAAATGTGCAAAACTCAATTGCATTTCTATACACCAGCAACAAGAAGGCAGAGACCCAAATAAAAATCACAATCCCATTCACAATAGCCACAAAAAAAATGAAATACCTTGGCATCTTCCTAACCAGAGAAGTGAAAGACCTTTACAATGAGAACTCCAAAACCCTACTCAAAGAAATCCAAGAAGACACAAACAAATGGAAAAATATTCCATGCTCATGGATAGGAAGAATCAGCATTGTTAAAATGTTCATCCTACCAATGGCAATCTACAGATTCAATGCAATGCCCATTGAGTTACCAACATCATTCTTCTCTGACCTGGAAATGACAATACAAAAATTCATATGGAAACATAAATGACCACGAGTAGCCAAAAGAATTCTTAGCAAAAGAAACAAAGCAGGAGGTAACACACTTCCAGACTTCAAACTTTACTATAAGGCTACAGTAATCAAAACAGCCTGGTATTGGTACAAGAGCAGATACATAGCCTAATGGAACAGGATAGAGATTCTGGAAGCAAAGCCTCAATTTCTCAACCAACTAATCTTTGACAAAGCCTCCAACAACAACCTCTGGGGAGAGGAGAACCTATTCGGTAAATGGTGCTGGGAAAACTGACTGATCACATGCAGAAGATTGAAACAGGACCCCTACCTATCACCATACACAAAAATTAACTCTAAATGGATCAAAGACCTCAATGTAAAACCTCAAATTATAGAAAATACAGGAGACACCCTTACAGAAATTGGAACTGGAAACCAATTCTTATTCAGAACTCTAAAGGCGAATACCTTAAGAAATAAGATAAACAGTTGGGACCTCATCAAATTAACGAGCTTCTTCAAAGCAAAAGAAACCATTAAGAGAGCAGGGAGACAGCCCACATAATCAGAAAAATATTTGCAAACTGTATATCTTACAAAGGCCTAACATCTAGGATCTACAAGGAACTCAAACGTACCAAAAGGAAAAAAAACAAAAACAAAAACAAACAGCCCCTTTAAAAAGTGGGCAAAAGACATGAATAGACACTTCAAAAGAAGATAAATGGGCAGCCAACCGATATATGAAAAAGTGCTCAGCCTCATTCATCATCAGAGAAATGCAAATCAAACCCACCGTGAGATATCACCTAATTCCTGTAAGAATGGCCATCATTGATAAAACAAACAAGAACAGATGCTGGCAAGGATATGGATAAAAAGGAATGCTTCTACACTGTTGGTGGGAATGCAAACTAGTACAACCGCTTTGGAAGACAGTGTGGCAATTTCTAAAAGAACTAGAAATTTACCTTCCATATAACCCTGCAATTCCCCTCTTGGGAGTATACCTGAAGGAACTCCAATTATTCTACAAAAAAGATACCTGCACACGTATGTTTGTTGCAGCGCTATTCACAGTAGCAAAAACATGGAACCAACCATGTTGTCCATCGAAGCTGGACTGGATAAAAAAATGTGGTACATATATACAATGGAATATTATGCAGCCATAAAGAAAGACAAATATATGGACTTTGCAACAACTTGGATGAATTTGGAGTGATCATACTCAGTGATTTATCACAGAAACAAAGAACAGAGTTCCTTATGTTCTCACTCATAAATGGACCTTGAACAATCATAATGCTATAAGAAAGCGATTGGCAGTAGTGGAAAACTGTCAGGGGAGTGGAGGTGGAATTGGCAGTTGAGGGAAACTGCTAAGGGAGGGAGGGGCATGCCTCATCAACAAGGGTACCTGCATGAT
>CAUYQG010281299.1:0-12384 GCA_963574415.1 Tarsius wallacei | reverse complement strand
TTAATCAAGAATAGCATCTATTATATGGCATTTATGGTGTAAGGCACTTGGATGAGTAGTGACAGTGACAGACACTTCTTTAAGACAGTGTTAAAGTGGCCAGAAGAGCAATAAATCAGTACCATAGCAAAACATATATTTGCATAATCTGTAAGTTGCAGGTAACCTGAAAGGGACATGTGGGGTAAATAAAAAAAAAAAAAAAAAAAAGGTATGTGCCTTTCTAGAAGTTAGCACATCCAGAAAGTCATTATGGAATTTTGACTTTGTTCATTGCACCATGAATTGTCAGTTATTATCAGATTGTCTAATATTTTAATCAATTATTATCAAATTACCTAATTTGACATTTTAGAATGTTATCAATTAACTACCTCTTCTATATAAATGTATATTCACAATGTATTTGATCACAGCCTTGCTTTATTTAGAGAATGGGAAAGTTTTAGATTATCTTTCATATTTTTAGCCAACAGATTTTGCTCTAATTAGCAGAAAGAAATGATAATTCCTTGCATACATCTTGACTCCCTCTTGACTCCACTCTGGTCGCTGGGGCCAGCTTCCAAGGTCTTGAACTCTGCCAGCAGCTGCACACTTTAACCTCTAGAGGGAGCTTAGAGGAGATTTGAGTCCATTGCTCTGACTTAGAGCAAAACTGCATTTAAAGCATACCTGAAAACATCACTATTCTGAGTGGATCCTCAGAGAAAAATTCCAGGATCTGTTCCCAAAATCAACTCAGACATTGCCCAGATTGCTTCCATCTCATGCATACTTCATTTTAGTAGAATTGGACTTCATTACAGAGTGGTCTCCAGCTCCCCATAGTGGCCCCTCCTAGGAATTTTTCCTAAATTAAGCAAGCATGCGTGTACTCAAAAGACACATAGGCCTTATCTCTTGGCTACTTCTTTGTCCCTCTGCAAGAAACAAGCATAACATTTCACAAATAATGAGCTGCAGCTGAACTTTAATCTTTTCAATTCATTGAAGAATGTTTGGAAACTTTCCTGTCTCTCTAAGAATTACCTTCTGGGGGTTTTTGTCTGTTTGTTTTTTTACATTGTAACCTTACATGCAAGAATTATACTATTTATGCTTAAGTTGATCAGTTTTGGAATAAAATGTATTTGCTTTACCCCAACAACAGCCTTGTGCCAAGCACTTGGGAAATACCTGACAAGCACATTTGACTCACAGGGAGAGTCATAGTATAATCTTCTTCCTAGTATGCCAGAAAGAATTATTCCAGAGTTCTATTCTCTTTCTGAAGGACAGAAGGCAGATGAGAGCCCTCCACAAATATCTGAAGGGCCCTCAAGTAGCATGGGGAGTCAGCTTATTCTGCATGGCTCCAGAGGCAGACCAAGGACGTATAAAAAGAGTTTATTGCGAGGTCAACTTTTGCTCAATGTAAAGAAAGTATTTCTTTAAAAAACCACTGACTTCTCTATCTCTGGATGTACCCAATTAGAAGCTGAAAGAAATATCAAAGACACTGCAGAAAGAAGTGGGAAGTACCCTCTTAGAGATCCCCTCCAACTTTAAGATTCTGTAAGTCTCTTTGGGAAGGACTTATTCTCCTAGGTTGCTTTTTTCTGATGCTATTGACTTGGTTCTCTTTGGATATTTTCCCCTCTAGCAAACAACAACAACAACAACAACAAAAACTGTGTCTCTTAACTGACTGATATGCATATGGTACTATGAATCAGAAAGGAGGGAATGACCAACAATGTGTATGGTGGGAAAAGGAGAGGAGGGAGGCTAGGGAAAATGTACAGACCTGAGAGCATTGAAGGATGTGAGAAGTTAGAGAAGGTTCAGCCCTACCAATAAATCTCAGAAGCAATTTATGGCCAGAATATCCCAAATGAGCTGTAGCACAATCACAATTGCAATTTAGAAAGATAAATCTGAAGGGAGAGTAGATTGCTAGACTTCTTAATGGCTGTGAATGTGTTAAGTTGATAGAATTTATTCAGCAAGTTGTTTCAAGAAGCAATGCTGTGTTTAATCAGAAACCCAGCTATGAAAATAAGCCTATCCCTGAGTTCAGATCAACAACAATAGCAATAACAAAACCCACAATGTGCCAAAATGAAAATCAAGCTGTTGGTTTATAAGAAATGTAACCCTATCTCCTTCTCTTCTTGTTGGTGCCAGACTGGTTTTTAGGCAAAGCCTGGTTTGGCATTGACTGCTGAGTGAATTTGCTGAAAACAGCAACTTCACAAACTTACATTTCTTTCTTCTGGTGACACATGGATTAAAAAAAGAAGTAGGGATGATTAAAACAGGAAGAGTAAGCATCAGTTAATCCAAAGCCAGATTTTCCAGACAAATTACATCCAAATCAAAACCATTCAACCAACCAAAGGCACTCCCATCACTCCACTGAAATTTCTCCCCTTTTCTGTATTAGAAGAGTCATCAGCACCACGAACAATCAATCACTTTCCAGTGTGTAATGGAGGATTTTTCCATTACACCCATGTGAGAACATGAGGGAGGCCTGAGTAGCATCTGGTGAGCATCAGTCACTGGAGTTGTCAGGGATATTTTGGGGGACTGTCAAGCTGGGGCCAGAGGAGGAGGCCTATATAGTGGAAAATGAGAGCACCCTAGGGGCCCTGAAAATAGCTTCACTAGAGGCAGGCTACTGATTGATTCTTTAGAGTCAGGGCCCGTGTTCTGAGTGGCACTTGTGTATGTGGCTATTAGTGGCCAGAAACATCCCCATGACTTTGCCTTCCACAAAGACAACCTTGGTGAAATATGTCCCTGAGATCTTTTCCCAATCCCTAGCTCAACCCAGTATGTCAAAAGGCCCAGGAGGGAAATGGTATTTACCTGTAGCCAAGTATGTGACCATGGGAGAGTGACCTCTCTGAACCTCAGTCTTCTCATCTGTAAAATCAATCCTAACCTAATTTATGGAGTTGCTGTCACAGTCCCATAAGATAGTAGAGAGCAATGAATAGGTTGATCATTGCTATATAAGGGTCATATAATATTGTTGTTATTATTACTATTATCAGATGAGCTCCCCTAGCTTCGGAGAGGGAGGAGAGGTAGAGTCCTCTCTCTGCAACATGGAATGAACTCCAAGCTCCTTCACTGGAAGGCAGGAACTAGGGCTTCCGAAGCTCTTAGGAAATAGGGGGAATGGAGAAATAGTCAGATTTTTTTTTTCTAATCAGTTGTGGGAGACCCATGGCACTGGGGTGGGGGAAGCAAAATCAGTGAACAGAAAATGTAAGAGTCCTGGAGGCAGAGACTCGAAGTGAAAAGCTGTGGTCTTTGAAGTCAGGCTGTCTAGGGTTGAGTTCTAGCTCCTCCCCCTCTAATGACTCAGAGAATTTACTTGTCTAATGAAAAATGGGCATGATTTTTAATACATCTATTTTAAGTGTTGTTAAAAGATTTAAAATAATATAGAGTCTAAAATAATATAAATAATATAGTTAGAGTCTAAAATAATGTCAATAATTAATGACTTTTAAAATGACCACTGACTTCAATATAATTCAACAAAAATTACTGTTTGTAGAGAAGACGTCAGGGATTGTCAAGGCTCAAGAGACTCTGAATCCACATGAATTACTACATAAGGTAGCTAAGGCCCACAGAGGCTGACCTTATACTTAAATTAAGTGGTTATTGCTGGCAAAGCTGAGCCCTCAACAGAAGTTTGCTAAAGACAGAGTAATTTTCTTTATATTATACCCATTAAATGCTTCCCAGGACCAATAGTTGGTCACAGGTTCTCAGCTCAAAGGCCCAGTGATTCAAAGCACATTCAGCTTCTAACTGTTCTGGAATAACATGTGCAGATACTCCAAGGGGTAACAGGGTGGTGCAGACTGGAAACCATGTTGGCACAGGTGTGCCTGGGGTCCTGTCCATCAACAGATGAATGGATAAACAATTTGCTCTCTCTCTCTCTCTCTCTCTCTCTCTATATATATATATATATACACACACACATATATATATATATGGAATATTAGTCAACCATAAAAAGAAGTGAAATACTGATACAGGACACAACATGGACAAACCTCAAAAACATTGTGCTAAGTTAAAGAAGCCATACACAAAAGGTCACATATTGTATGCTTCCACATGAAATATCCAGAATAGGGAAATCTGGAGACAGAAAGTGGATTTGTGGTTCCTTAGGGCAAGGAGTTGTTTAAGGCTTAGAGAATAGGAAAAAAAAGAGGGGGAACAATTACTTAGTGAGTAAGGAGTTTCTTTTGGGAGTGATGGAAATGTTTTGGAACTAGGTAGAAGTGATTGCACAACACTGAATGCACTAAATGTTACTGAATCACTCACCTTAAAGTGGTTAATTTTTAATTTAAAAATATACAATGGATTGACTCGTTAACTTATGCTATTAATAACTGGTATATAAATATTCAATAATAATTTTCATACCTATTAAGATGTAATTTCTAATCTACAGATTTGTCTACTCGAAGTGCCTCCTGCCAACTGCCTCCCAAATTACTCTGTTTCAATGCCTCCCAGTTTCCTGTTCTGTAAAATGAAAATAATAATAGTATCTGCCTCACTCATTTGTTGAGAAGATTAAATGAGTTAGAGATATAAATCTATGTAAACATTTATATCAAGTTTTTATATATTTACAAATGTTTATTGTATTTCATTTATACATTTCCTACCTTAAGCCAGTTTTCAACTGATTCTCAACACAAGTAGTTATAATATGCAGGGATCATTGGTTTTATGAGGGGATGTCTTTATTCTTTTTTTCCCTCCAGGAGCTAGCCCCTATGTAGCAAGGCCTACTTTCTTGCTCAAAGGCATTTCCCATGTAGGTTCTGAGTTCTCAGGTAAAAGGGTCACTCTCTGTCACGGCTGCACAGATTCCAGAGAGTACTTCACAGAGTTTGGGTGGGGCGAACAAGGAGCTGACAACAACACTGTTCTCAAAGACTCCTAGTGTTCCTCCCTCCCTCTCCACGACAACAAGATGTGTGGTTGTCATGGTTTCGACTTCTCATAGTCCTTTGACCAAAAATAGTTACATGGCTCCAATCCAGCTACAAGGGAAGCTGGGAGATTTATGGAAGTATATGGATCATTTGTTACACTGCTAACTGCCTCTGCCATGCTCTTCTGGGGTAACATAAGGTACTCTATGCCGGAAGCTCACTGCAGGTTCAGCCCTGACCTTTAAACTTGTTCCTTTGGTTTCAGTTCCCTGAGGCCTCTACAGCCACATCCCTGCTTCAGCACTGTACCCTTAGCACTTATGAAGCTGTGTCCTGCCACTGAAATGTCACTCATGAGTCTAGGTCCCTACTACCCACTGCTTACCGAATCTACTCAACTGCCCTTCCTTGACCTGATGTCAGATTCCCTGCTTTGCACATCCTACCTGTCTAACCTGGTCCTCCACCTTTTGCTGGACTTGTCAGCCAGACTTTTTCTGGTTGCCTGTTGCCAGAAGCTTCCCTCCATGACCTGTTTTCTCTTGCTGAATTTGGCTGTTCTCCATAACCCAGGCCACTCTGGTTTGGCCCATCATATCACCATCCAAGACCTGGCTCCAACAGGGGAAAGGGAAAATGTAAAGAAAAAAGAGGGAAAATATGAAAAAGGAGAACAAAAGAGAAAGTGATATAATGAGTGGCCATCACACACAGAATGAGGTTCTAGTCTAAACTTTGTCACTTCTTACCTATATGACCTTAGTCAAGTCACTGAACCTTTCTGAAATTTCAGTTTATCTATAGCATGAAAGAGGCAGAGTAGATGAGCTTTAAGGTCCCTTGCAGCCCTGGTCCCTTAAGATCCTACATGTAGGTAAGAAGCCTTCTTAAAGCTTCAAGGACCCCTTTGCTCTAGTGAGGGAGGAGGAGGCCAGGGCATGAGCACTGACTGGAAAGTACTTTTGGCAGAATTTTGAGTAGGAACTCCTTAGGAATACCGTATCCAGTACTTCTGGGTAAACATTTTCCTGGACTTTACTGAGTAAAGGCTGAAACCTGTACTTTCAAAGTAGAGGAAGGGGAGCGCTAGTTTTAAATATATTTCATCTGACCATGATGAAAGTATTAAAATTGCACAAGTAGGAAATTTATAGGACTCTTTACATTCTGCCCATTTTTGCACTAGCCAAAAGAGACTGAAATTCAGTATGTTCTCAAATTAGCTCAAGAAACCCCCGGTCAAAGACCCCTCAATCCATCTGGTTATCATTATTAAAGCATTATGGGATATGTGTGCTTTCCACTGGAAAAAAAATGAATAATCCCTTCAAATATGTAATTTCATGGGTTTTGAAATATGAAGGCAACTGTTAAGGGAGCTATCAAAGCAGTCTGAAGTACAGTGTGAGTTGTCAAGGGAAAAATATAAAAGAATTTTTAATAACTGAAGGTTCAACAGATTCTAATGCCAAAGCCTGAGATTGTAAGAACACTTCTTGGAATTCCTAAAGGCCGTTGTTTATTGCATGAAGGCATCTGAACCCAAAAGGTAAATTCTGAACCACCTGGACCATATTAGAGTGTCTGGAGCCTAGCAGCTACAGTGAGGGGCCCACCCAGAGATACCCTCTAACATAGCTACCCTCCCAAGGCACAGTACACCTGAGAGCTTCTGTTCTTCTAGCTGTAGCATTTTGTTTGAAGAGCACTGTGCCCTGTGCCAATCTTGCCTCTTACACATCAACCCAAGTGAGAAAAATTTTCCCTTAAGTGGAATGTAGTGGAAAGAGTGAGAGCCTGGAGTCAGACAGATGGTGAGCCAGATCCCAGTTCCTAGCCCTCCCACCCATGAGCTTTGTTACCTTGGGGCTAGTACAGGGCCTGGTTCATAAAAGACACCCAATAAATTCTTCTTGATTTGACCTTTTGAACCAGGACAATTACTTACTTGATCTGATCATCAGTTTCCTTCTTATATGATGGTATTTAAGATCACAGACTCTAAAGGCAGACTAATTGGGATCAGGTCCTGGCTTTACAAATATTTACCTCTCTATGTTTCAGTTTCTTCATCTTTCAAATGGAGATGATGCTAGGATCCACCTCACAAGCCAGTTAGGATTACATAAGTCAAAAGTGCTTGAAACAGTGCCTGACAAGCACCACATATATATTTATATATTACTAAAATGCAAGTAAAGATTTCTCACATGATAAACACTCCAAAAATATTATACATGTTATAAAATATTGTTATCATTAAGTATACATATAAATTTTACTTGAATTTTATTTATCATTGTGTTTACATATTTTTATTTCCATCCATATGTTTATCTCCCTTTTCTCATTATAAGCTCCTGTCAAAGTCCTCAACATCTTCCAAAGGCTTCCATGAAATAGAGCAAAACTTTCTTCTACTGTTCAGTACTTTGCAGCTTCCCAACTGCTTTCATGAAGGAGCCTCATTTGATCCTGACCTCATCCTTGCCCCCTGCAGAGTTTCCACCTGCTTATCCTGGCTCATCCTCAGGGAAGCCTGGCATTTGACTGGAGAAACTCATTGCTGACTTGTTCCCCAGACACGCCAGGTCCTAACAGGAAACAGATTTGTCATCATCACTCGCTGCGACCTTTGAGGGCTACCTTGCAAAGCACAGGAGGTGATTCCACTGTTGCTGTCCCTTCTTGGGTGCTAGGATTGTTTTCTCATTGGAGACGGGAAGAGCCAACTTTGGATGAGAACTTAAATGTCTCTTCAATTTACTTGTGTTTTTGAGTGGGTGACTACATGGGGGTAGAGAGAGAAGGAGAAAAATCCTTAAAGAATGCAACATTGCCATATGTGTTATTCAATTGGCAAAAAAATTTAAATTATAATACTCTGTATTAGTGATAATGCCGTAAGAAGCTACTTATGTACTGAGAGCACAGTTGTAAATTACTTCAACCTTTCTGAAGAAAGTGATCTGGCAATATGCCTAGAGACTTAAAATTGTATCTCTCTAGAAAGTAAGCTTCACAAAGCAGGGATATTTTGTCTGTTTTTTACTGTTTCTGCTTATTACTGTATTGTCAGTTTAGAATTGTGTTCAGCACCTAGTGGTGCTTATTTAATACTCTTTCAATAAGTGAATGGCTTAACAGTTTCTTACATATACTTATAGTAAAGAAAATTCAGAAATGCAAAGTTTTGTGTGTGCTCATCACAGCATAATTTATATTAGTGGAAGTCTGGAATATATTAAGCAATATATGTAAGACAAGGGAATTAGTAAATGCAGCAATATTCAGTTTTTTTAAATGATGTTTTAGGCTGAATTTTTAGTATGCGGAAAAATGCTAATCATCCACTTTTAAGTAGGGGATAAAGAAAAGTATGAAATTTTATATATAGTGTCATCTCAACTTTGTTTAAACAAAGTTTTTGTTTTAATTATAGAAAAAGAGACTGGAGAAAATAGACCAAAATGTGGTTATCTCTGATTAATAAAAATAAGGTGTGATTTTATTTATCTTTTTCTCAACTTTTCTCTACGTAATAAGCATATATTACTTTTAAACTTAGGGAAAAATATGTTACAAAATTTGCATTGAACTTAGGGAGATGGAGACCAGGCTTATGACACGGGTCTGCAAATTGCTGGGTGTATGTTGAGAGCCTTTGCGGGGGTTCATGTCATGTGTGTGAAAGTGTTGTCCTGCAAAACACTAAAATAAAACCAGAGTAGGAAATGGCAGCTGATGTTCATACTACCACTGCAGCATGTGGCCCATTTTGAGAAAGTGTCCAAAGCAGCGGAAGATCCTTTTGTGATGAATGTTAAAATTCCCAACAGGTTAGGAATGACACTGTCAGTTCCTGAAGGGAAGAACTTTTCACACAGTGCCTGTCACATTGCAGGTGGTTGCTAATCTGTACTGTATGAGTGGAGGAAGGTAGAGGACTCACCCGTCTTCCACATTCATTTGTTGGGGTTATCAGTGAACTGTAATGCTGATGTAAAGGAGCAAGTCATTCTCCTGGCAGTGAGTGAAGCCCACCATCACCATCTCCACGCAGCTTCTTTGTTCCCTCTTCATATGTAGTCAAACTGAATCCTCCTACTCCTGTGCCAAAGGGTCTACCTTACACCAGGTTTATAGATAAGGGAGTGAGGCCAATGAGAGGTTAAATAACTGGCCCTGGTCATGTCCTTAGTAGCTACAGGAGCCAGGATACAGGTCTGTGTTACCCCCTAAGTTCTGGGTCTTTCCCCATCCCTGTGCCCCTTTCAGGAGGAGTTACTAGGCAGTATGTTCCCTGGGCCTTGCTGAATCTGAGGGCTGCCTGGGATATTCCAGACTGCACTGTTTTATTTTGCTCTGTTTTTGCCAGCCAGAAACAAGGAAACTTGACATCTCTAAATCTGAAAGGGAATTGGGTAAAACGTTCCCTTTGTTGCTGGTTTAAGTGGCAACCATGAGATGAAGGACTTATCTCAGATCTGAAGAGTGACCTAGTCACATCCAGCAATTGTCTGTGAAAACCTTGTCTTCCCATTGGTTACAATGAGATTTCCAAACAACGTCTCTGTGTTTGCTTAATTAAGGCCACAGGCCTCACACTTCTCTCTCCTTGGATGGAGTAATGAAGTCACCATCACTAGAGGAAAGCGGGTTTTGTGAAGTGCTCCTTGACCTTTTCTTCCTTGAAGATGAATTCCATTTATATTATTCTTCCAGGTGGTATTTTTGTCAACAAAGCTCAATAGTTGCTCCATTTTAAATGGAATATTCTCCCTCCTCAAGGTCTAAGAAACTGTCTTTGAGCAAGTGGTAGAAGCTGAGTTATTGTGCCTTGTGAACCAACTGACTGGCTCTCTAGAAAAAAAAAAGCAGCTGACTGGATGTAATAACCCAGAGACATTCTTGTTCCAGTGACTGAGTTCCCCTGACTCACTGGCCCACCATTGTCACAGTCATTACAAACTGAACTAGCTGGAGACATAAAAACAGGGTACGTGGTCCTGGTTCCCGGGTAGCTCCTGCTATTCCCTGGACCAGGAAGGCTTGGACCTCAGTGAAATTTTGTTTACAGGGAGTGTACCAGTTTGTTAGGGCTGCATAACAGAACACAACAGCCTGGTGGCTTAAACAACAAATTCATTTCCTACAGTTCTGGAGACTAGATCTCAAAGATCAAAGTACTTGCAGATTTGTTTTCTCCTGAGTCCTGTCTCCTTGGCTTGCAGATGGCCACCTTCTTGCTGTGTCCTCACATGGTCGTCCCTCTGTCTGTGTTGTCTGTGTCCTATTCTCTTCCTAGGACACCAGTCAGATTGGATGAGAGCCCACTCTAATAATCCCATTTTAGCTTAATTGCCTCTTTAAAGGCCCTGCCTCCGAATACAGTCATTGTGAGGTATTAGGAGCGAATAATTTACCTTATGAGTTTTGGGAAGACACAACTTAGCCCATAACAAGGGTCTGTGGAGAATCAGAATAGAACAGTTTTGCCACATTCCAAACCATAAATGCTGATGTCAGCAACTCCTTCAGTGCTGGGGACGCTGATCTGATCCCTGGAAAAAGAAAAAGCATCTTAGACAGCATTAGGACCCCAGCACAGATGCCAAAGCAGGGCTGATGAGCAGAAATGGCAGCCAGCCTCAGTCTCCCAGGCTTGAAATATCCAAGGCCTGTGCCTCTTCATTCTTCCTGCCATTGCCCACCCCGTGAGGAAGAATTGTGTCTTGCTTCTCTTCCTCTGAAATCTTGAATCTATCTCTCTTCCTATACTCCGTTCCCTCCTCTCTGCCCTGGTATAGATCGTCTTCCTCCACATGAACTGTGGCAACAGCCTTTTCACTGCCTCACAGCCTCCAGCCTTCACCTCTCCCCATCACACAGCTGCCAGAGGGAAAAATCAAAGGAAAAATTGTCCTTGCCTGCTTGATGGCCTTCCCCATTGCCTTTAGGATAACTAGCTGTTCTTTAGCTTGACACAGAAGGCCAAGCTCTAAAACCTTCAGTGGCTCCCCACTGCCAGCAGAGTAGTATAATTAATTAGCAAAGGTTGCAGGTTTTGTTTCAATCAGGTCTGGCCTCCCCCTCCAGCCTCCCTGCCTGAAGCACCACTTTCCCATCAGTCTCACTTCTCAGATGGTACGGCACCCCAAATCTCCTCCTGCCTGAGGTGCCCCATGACTGGTGCCTCCACGTCTGTGCTGCTTTCTTTCTCCTGTCTCCAGGTTTGAAGAAATGTCCAAGGTTAAGGCCTAATTCAATAGGCACTTTTCTGTGAAGGCTTTCCCCCTGCTCCCCTAGTCCTCAAGAGCAACTATTCTCTTCCTTCTTTGGAATCCCCTCTCACTTGGTCCATTTCTGTGTCTGTGCATATCATCTTGAACTGTATCCTTTTCTTACCTTGTCTCCCTCACTCAGATGGAGCTCCTTAACAAAAGTACTGTTGCTTACTCATCTCAAGGTCTCCAGTAACCCACATCACCCCACATAGTAGGTGTTCGGTAGACAGAGGGCTCAGGAAGTCGATAGATGATGTCATGGGAGCCTCCCCATGCTTTTGTTGATGGTCCATGCTGTGGGATGGTCAGGTTGTCTGAGGACATTCCTTCAAACTGGAGTCAAACTCCTCTTTGATAACGTCCATGACCTACCCATCTGCAGCAGCCCTTCAGTCCTCCATGGGCCAAGTTACTTCCCTGGTTTGGGATTGTCAGCAGAAGAGATACGAGGTGCAGTGCAAGTCATGTAAAATTAGACATGAGAAAAGAGAGCTGGAAATAGAGACTGAAAACACCACTCACCTCAAAAGTCCCAACACCCCGTCTCTGTGATGTGGGACAGCACACACTTAGAAGAACCAGGACATACGGTGCCAAGCAGCAGCCGCTTGGCTTTTGGAGCTCTGGCCCAAATAGGACATGCTGTGGATACTTAAGTGAAGTCCCTTATTTGTGCCATTCCTTATGCTACCTTTCAAGAATAAGGCACAAACATTTTTTCATTGGTGGTCAAAGCAGAAGTGATGCACGTACTTGCCTGTTACAAAAGACATCAAAGCTGGAAGAGGCCTAAGGGGGAAAAAAATCTAACCCACTTTTTTCAAGCAGTTCTTTTAGCCACAGAACCTTATATTCAAACAAAATCTCAAATACTCATCTGAGACAGATGAGTATCATAAAAGCTGCATTAAACCTTCGTGGAGGCTGTAAGACAGGCTGCTATTCCCATGACACGCTTCTTTCCTGCCCTCTGTGGAACCTTCGGGGACCCCCTAGAGTCTTAAAGTCCAAACTGGCATCTCCTTATCAATTTGCCCAAACTTGGAGACTGATATTCATTCATTCGTTCATTCATATTCTCTCTCTCTCTCTCTCTCTCTCTCTCTCTCTCTCTCTCTCTCTCTGTC
>CAUYQG010281298.1:0-41222 GCA_963574415.1 Tarsius wallacei | reverse complement strand
CGACAGGTGTCCTGGGCCTTGGCCCAGTGCCTTCCTCCTATCCCCACATGGCTGCAGTGTGTGAAGAGGGACTCCTTTCCTGGCTCCTCCCACACCCCCCAGGGCCATGTGGTGATTCATGTCTGCCCTTCCATCATATTTCTGACTTAGAAGGAGGCCCACCCTGTGGTGAATGGCTTCCCTGCCCTGCTGTAGGGAAGAAGGTGCTACCTGCACGTCAGGCTGAGCTCTGAGCTCCTAGAAGGCATCAGGTCACATGGCCCATCCAGGCAGAACATGCAGAGCCAGCCAAGTTTGTTTCTCTGCATGGCTTGGCTGTCAGAGGCAGACCACCTGCTTCCTGATGGACACAGGGACATATGTGTCCAAACATCCTTCTAATGACATAGAACTTCATATTAGAGGAGGTCAGGGAATTGATTTCATTCTTCTTTAGGAACAAAAGGTGTCAGAGGTTAGGAGGAACTGAGCAGTCAAGAAAACATGGGTATACACCTTCCCGTGTCCCCAGCCAACCCAGCGCCATGACCTGCCAGGGAGGTTAAGTCTCACCAAACCCATGGACGAGGAGAGAACAGGACAGGAGACAATGGTCATTACTGGGCAGAAAGGAATCCTGAGGTGGATGGGAATGGGATGATGATTGTGTCGATGTCTCGGCACCCTGCCCCCGCCCAGGCCTGCACTGGACTCCCCTCAGGCAGGTGGCATCAGGTGCCTTGCGTTTGAAGGGGGTGTGCCAGCACCAGCTGAGGAAACAGAGATGAGTCCTGGCCCTCTGTCTGCATAGTAGGGATATGGCAATCTACCTCCCGTCAGAACTACAGGCATGCTTACAGAGGTGACACCGCTTAGCACGTGTCAGCTGAGAAATGCCAGTGAGAGTCCAGCTGCCACCCTGCCACCAAGGGATTCGAGTGAAGGAGGGGGACCAGAGGGTGCTGTGCTCATGTCTTCTCGTGCTGTGCTCATCAACCACTGAGGCCACAGAGGACAGAATTGCCCTTCTTCAAAAGTTGGATAAGTCATACTCATCATCCAGCAAGGAACACATCAGCCACTCTAGAGGTGGGCAGTCAAAAGTTTGGAGCCCACGGTGGTGTTGTGTCCATCAGCTCCCAGTGGGTGCCATGTTCAGCTGGGTCTGAATGGGCTGTGGGCTGTAAGGCTCAATGCCAGACTCCATAGTAAAATGCCCGGGGTCCCTTGGGTAAGGTAGGGGCCTTGGCATCTGGCAAGGGGTCAGTGTCCCTAGAGCAGCCTGACTCTTGGTCATGCCCTGGGCTCATGTCCTGGCACTCACCCTTCAGGACCTGCCCCCGCTACTCAACCAAGTACCACACAGCTCAGAGGAGGGCTGTCGCCAAGCATTTCTGAATATCTAGAAGACAAGTTTGCACTCTGATGCACACAGTTGTACACTGGAGTCAGGAGGACATTGGTGGAATCCTGGTTTTGCCAGCTACCATCTGTATGACCTAGGATAAACTACCTAACCTTTCTGAGCCTCCATTTTTAGCGTATTTATTAAATAATTTTATGACTGAGGAATAAATGAAACAGTTTTTACAATGTCCTAAGGCAGCATTGTCGTGAAATGGATGTTCTGAAAATGGTTGTCCTTATTCTGATTGGCTCGTGAGAGCCCACCTGTCTGTACTCTCAGGAATTCCCCAGAAACTGAGACCAAGGATTTCAGAGAGAGCATTAGCTGATGCTGTGGTGGACCATACTTGGGAAACAAACACAGATACCAAAAATTGGTCTGGCACACAGTGGAGTGGACCCCCTGAAACAGTATTGTCCCTGGGAGTTTTAAGTAGATAATGGATGATGTAATTTGAATTTTTGCATTCTTAAAAAGGGTTGGGTTCAAAGATACCCCAATTCTAAGATTCAGTAACTCTGATTGTCAAGAGTTTGCTGTGATTTCAGCAATTTTTGATAAAATTTTCAAAGTCTTGTTATATCAAAAATTTCCTGTGGAGAAAACCACCCCAAACATGGTGACACACAACAGTAAGCATTTATCTCTTGCTCTTGAGTCTGCAGGCCTGCCAAGGTCTGACTGATCTACCGTGGGCTCGGTAGCACGTGCCCCTGTAGGCTGGGGTCCTCATGCCCCAGCAAGCTTGGGACCTTGTGCCCCTGCGAACTTAGACCTTGTACTCCTGTAGGCCCAGGACCGGGTGCCCCAGACAGATGTCCCCCATCTTCCTCAGAGTGATTCTGAGGTAGATTATTCTCAAGGCAGAAGACAAGAAGGGTAGGAGAAGACAGAAGCCCAGCCACGCAGGGACACTGCAGTGTCTGCTCACAGCATGCCACAGCCTCCCTGCAGCCAGGCGAGTCATATAGCCAGACCCAAAAGCCAAGGGATAGACTCTGCCCACCCTAAGTCCAGCAAGGATTCAGGTATGTGTTCATCTTGTGGAGGAGTCAGGGGCTGAGGGCCAGTGATTCACCTTCCATTCCTGCAGGATTATAAATGGTTGCTGGATGGAGTCTCCCGCTGGATCCTTTTGATCCATCCGTGACCCCTGATGAGTGACAACCCTTGGTACATGGTGGGTCAGCATAAGGAGATCGACCCTCTTCTTTAATGAACTGGCTTTTTTAAGGTCCAGCATGTGGAGAAGCAGCACACTAGCAGGGGCCTCAGAGCCAGTCCTTCAACTCAGTCTGCAGCAGCAGAGGCTGCAAATGATTGCCATCAACACCCATGTGGTTCCTAACTAGATGGAATTATCAGTTTCTCTCCAATTCCCAGTGATTTCCTGGCCATTTTCCTGGAAGTCATCCATGTAACTGATGATTCTGGTTCCAAAGAACATGCTAGGTCAAAAGCACAGATTGCTGAGAATTTGTGGCTGCTGTCTGGAAATAGCTCTCCCAATTCTCAAGGAGCAGTGCTCAGCTACCCCAAGTGACTAGACTGAGCTTAGGAGATAAAGCTGGCAGAGCCTATTACATGGATGTGTTTAAAAACCCTCCTTCTGTCACCACTTAACAACGCAAGTCTCCAGAAAACATTCCTTTTTCTAGAATGGACTACTCATCTGCTACTGGAGGGACTGGGTCTCACTTGGCATATCCTGGGGACCAGAAACACCCCAGCAGGAATGGTTGCCCTGTGGGCTGGCTTTCTGAGATGCTTTTTTTGGGAGGCAGCATGGCTCTGGGGTTGCAAGCCTGAGTTCTGGGGTCTGTGTGACCCAGTGAAGGTTTGAAGCTGCTTCACCTCTGTGGTCATTGCTGATGTGACCACAGGTGTCCAGTTCCCCTCTCCTCCTGGCACCAGAAAACTGATCCCTTGCTCCTGTGCAGATGGGTGGAGGCATGTGACTAGTTTCAGTCAAGGAATTATGGCAGATGTGTTATATGTGACTTTGGGGCTGTACCCCAGAAACCATGGTGAGCAGGCATGCTATATGTGACTTCTGGGCTGTGCCCAAGAATGGTCAGCAGGCACATTCTATTTGGCTTCGGGGCTGTGCCCCAGAATGGTGAATAGGCATGTTATATGTGACATTGGGGCTGTGCCCCAGATGGTGAGTAGGCATATTATATGTGATTTCTGGGCTGTGCCCTAGAATGATCAGCAGGCGTATTATATGTGATTTCTTGGCTGTGCCCCAGAATGGTCAGCCAGTGTGTTATATGTGACTTCAGGGTTGTGCCCTAGAATGGTGAGCAGGCATGTTATATGTGACTTCGGAGCTGTGCCACTTACTATCCAGTGAGAGACTCCAGAATTCTCTCGTCCCCTGGCCCAGTGACCAGCAACATTCCAGATGGCACGGCTGCAATGAGCAGAGGCCCCCATGACTGACTCTCTGCCCTGGTTGATAGACCCACTACCTCTTAGTTTCTTTATCTGAAAAAATAAGGACAATAATATAATCTATCTTACGAACTAATTATGAGGATTAAACAGGATAATGTGTATAGTACTTAGAATAGTACCTAGCACACAATAATTCTTAGTGTATTTTGGCTATCGGTGATAATGATGATGATGATGATGATGAAGATGATGATGATGATATGCCATGTCATAACTTTGCCCCAGCAAATTATCTATTTCTATCAAACAAGGTGTTAGCCATGTGTGTTTAAGATAAATCACTTGACCGCCGACTGCAGTAGTTGCATGAGAGACTAGACAAGTTCCAGTTTGCACTTCCAGCCTTCAGATTCTGTGGTTCTGTTAAGGACTATTCAGAGGATCTATTCTGGTGTTGCAAAGATACTTCCATTGTAGAAGACCATGAAATGTGTGCTCTAACTAATCTTCTCTTGCTCCCTTCTCCAGTTGATCCTACTCCCCCAAAATAACATGTATCCTTGTTACAGATTTTTCTGCATCTTCTTCTGCAGATTTCTGTCCAGGAAATCACAAGTAGCTTATAAATTATTAGCTACAGGTTTTTTCCCAGTCTCGGCACCTGTAGCCTCTTCAGCCCATCCCTGCCCAATAAGGTGTCACCCAGCTCCTGGCCACAGGCCACCGTAGTCTTTCTCCTAATAATGTGGTCTTACTTGGTCCAAACATAGCAGGTGCTGTCCTCGATCGCCTGGGTCCCGGCTCATGGTGGCCATGCACTCAGCACTATCAGGACTACAGAGACTCCCAGTATCCCCAGATTGGAGCTTTTCATGTCTTGATGTATGTCTCATATTGTCTCGTGTGACTCTGCTATGTCCTCCCATAGTCCCTAAGGCAGCCCTGCCTGCCTTGCTAGCAGCAGCATGCTCATCTGTGTTAATATATGTGGTTGAACCACAAGAACTTGTCATGAGGGTGTTCAACCTATACATAGACCCAACCTGGAAAAGAGGAGGAATTTCATCCCATACATGTTGAACTACATATTGGATCCCAACAAGAATCTTAGTGTAATTCCTCCACCTCACCTTGTTGAGCTGGAGTTCTTCTAGAACCATACTCCATATGGTTTATTATATCCTCTTCTGACTTCCCCCCACCGAGTACTTGGTCCAGAGGGCACTACTACTATGTGCTGACTGACTAGTTGGGACTCTTCCCGGTAGGTACTGTTAGCCTCCATGTTCACACATTTTAGCTTTTATAAAAGTACCATTTACTATTACTCTGTGGGAGAAAATAGCACTTGTTTGCTTTCATCTCTTTCAGATTGAAGATATCATTACAAAGATGCAGGATGACAAGACAGGGGGTGTGCCCATCAGAACGGTCAAGAGCTTCCTCTCCAAAATCCCCAGCGTCGTCACAGGTACTGTGCTCCTTACAATGTGTTGGTGACAACCAGAACTTCTGGAGAGTTGCAGAGTCTAGATTGTGACTCAAGGACTGTGTAAAAACCTGTGAATAGTAAAAATGGAGTGTTCGGTGCATTTCTTGACTCAGGTCCCATGCTGGTCTTGGTTTCTCTCTCAATTATTAAGAATGCCTTGCCATGACCAGCCCAGCCAGTGCCTGCAGACTGAGACCCCTGGGAACAAACAAGCCCATTGACAAACTGACCCATCAGCCACTTGGCCTGTGGGGTATACATAAGCTCAGAAATATTAAAGAAATTAAGTTTAAACAGATTTTTAAGAAAGTTTTATGACAGCGTTAAGATCAAATTCTACAAAATGCTTTTACTTTTAAAACTCACTGTAATTGAATTCTTGAGAGATTTTAAAACACTTTTCTGTATGACTTTTTTTTGCATTTTTATGCATGAGCATTTTTCTTTTAAAAATTTTTATTGTGACACATATTAAACACGTGGGTATAGAACAATAAAACAAGAAACAATAAAGCAAGAACAATAAAACATGGTGGGGCGCAGTGCCTCATGCCTTTAATCTCATAACTTTGGAAGGCCGAGGCAGGAGAATCACTTGAGTCCAGGAGTTCAAGACCAGCCTAGGCAAAATAGTGAGACATTGTTGCTACAAAAATTTAAAAATTAGCTGGGCATGGTGGTTCATACCTATAGTCCCAGCTACTTGGGGGGCTGAGGCAGGAAGATTGCCTGAGCCTAGGAGGCTGAAGCTGTGGTGAGCTGTGATCATGCCACTGTACTCTAGCTGGAGTGATAGAGTGAGACATAATAATAATAATAATAATAATAAAACACATCACATGTGCCTATCCACCTGCCTTGTAAATGACATACTATCAATATCTTAGCATCCCCTGGGTACTTACCAGACTACACTCCCCTCCCTAACCACTATCTACTTTTGTGTTAATTAATTCGTTGTTTTTCTTCATGTTTTTGCTACATAGACATATGTCCCTTGCTATTCCAAACAGATAACCAAATGAATTAAGACTTGACTCATTTTCAGTTTCCACTATATACCTATTAGACAGTTGAAATAAAAAATACTGGCAGTGTCAAGTGTGGTGAGGATGGGAGGCAACTGGAACTCTTGTGTTTGCTGGTGGGAATGCAAAATAGTGCAACCACTCTGGGAAGCAGCTGGACAATGTGTTGTCAAGTTAAACATGTGCCTGCCATATGAGCCTGTAATCCCACTCTTAGGTATTTACCCAAGGGAAATGAAAACTTGTGTTCACACAAAAACTTGTACATAAGTGTTTATGGCAACGTTGTCCATGATCTCCAAAGACTGGAGCTGACCCAAACACCCGTGAGTGAGTGGGTAGACAAGCCGTGGTCTGTCACTACCCAGCAAGGAAAGATGTAAACTGTGAGTATGTGCAGCAGCTTGGGGAATCTCAAGGTTGTCTTCCTGAGTGAAGGAAGCCCATCTGGAAGAGTGCTTGCTGCATGGCTTCCTGTGTACAACACTGAATGACACAGAGCTGAGGGCTGGGGAGCAGGTCCGTGACCTCAGCAGTGGGGGAGAGCATGGCCGCAGGGATGGCATGAGGATGTTATGAGGAGGTGGAACTGTCATGTCCACTGACTGTGGTGGTGGTGACGTGAATCTGTGTATGGGTCACAGTTCACAGAACAGTACATACATGTACACACACACACACACACACACACAGACTCACTGCTACTGTATATTAACATACAAGATAAATCCATTCTGCCACTGTGGACTTGGACTCTGTGTCAGTCTCTTGAGCTACTGTAACAGGCACTGCACACTGGGTAGCTTATTTTTCAGAATTCTGGGGGCTGAAGTCTGAGGTAAGGATGCCACCATGGGATCTAGTGAGGGCCCATTGCAGGTTCTAGTCTGCTCACTTGTTGTATCCTCACGTGGTGGAAAGAAAGCCAGAGAGCTCTCTGACCTCTTGGCACAGGGGTCCTCCTTCATAAACCACCTCCCAAAGGCCCCACCTCCTAATGCCATCACATTGGGGATGACATTTCCATATATGAATTCTGGGAGACACAGATATCCAGTTCATAAGAGGTCCCAAGTAGATTTGGATAATGAAGGATACTTGCATTGTTAGTGTTTTCGCATTTTGAAATGTATGTAAATGGAATTTTACTATATGTGTTGCATATATTATACAATGTATATTTTATTATATATATACTTTTATTATAGTATATTATATTTCATACAGTGGTAGGTTTTGTTTGATACTGTTGCTTACAATTTTGGTGTCTGTTTTCACGGGCAAGGTTGTCATTTTTCTCACCATCGTTGCTGGTTTGGGTATGGAATTTATGGTGGCTTCATAAAATGAGCCATGGAGTATGTCTGTTTTGTCGACATCATGTTGTTGTTTGAAAAATAATTGTCCCTTTAATCCAGCTTTTAACATGTAATTTAAGTTATTTATCTTTTATTTCTAAAATTTTCTCTGGTTCTTTTCCCAATATGTTTGACCATTCATTTATATGTTATTTATTCATTTAGTTATTTATTGAGCATTCACTCTTTTCTAAGTGTGGTTAAACACTTACGATTCAGAAGTCAATGAACTAGATTAACATTTCTGCCCTCAAAGAATTTATGTTTGCATGGAGGAGACAATACACAAGATAAATAAGGATAATTTGCATTTAGGTTTAAATTGTAGGTAGTGATAAAGGCCAAGGAGAAAAATAAAATATGAAAAGGGATCATTGGCGTGCTGTAATTTGGGAACACATGGTCAAGGAAGAACTCCTGGAGGAGGTGATGTTCAAGTAAAGGTGGAAAGGAGACGAGGGACTGAGCTATGTGGATTTGAGGGCAAGAACATTCTAGACAGCAGGGCTTGGTGCCCAAGACAGGAGCCTTCCTGGAGCACTGAGGGTCTGCGAGGACAGAGCCAAAGGTGCAGAAGACAGTGGAGAAGAGACAGATAGTGGGGACAGAATCACATGGAAAAGGAGCGAGAGCAGGTGGCCTCTTGATGTTGTTAGGACCCTGGAGTACTCTTCACGTGAACCTCTTGTGCTAACTCGTCTTGCCATGGGGTCATCTGTCACTGCCTGGCTGGGTTCTCATGACTGCTGCACAGAAGAGCCAACACACTCATAGCAGTCGCTGCCATTGAGAAAGAGTTTTCATAAGTGCAGGGCCACAGAGCAGGACGAGAGGAGAGACTTCTCAGATTCACCTCCTGAGAACTTCAGGGTAGGATTTTTTAAGGAATACTTTGGTGGGCATCAACCTCATGGGCTGCTTCTCCTCCCCAGCGGTCAGGACGTGAAGATCATCAACTGCTCCCTACTGAAGTGACTAAAGCAAGCTTCAAAACAAGCTTGTTAGTTTCTAACCGTAGTTGCAGCTTTGCAGGGCTTGGATCTCTTCCACAGCTTTTACCCCGTGGCCCCATATTAATTCAATACAGGTGGCTTCAACTCTACTGTGTTCAGAATGCCATGGGGGCTAGGGCTGAAGTGCCAGATGGGAGGCTTGTTGGAAAAACAAAGCACTGGAGATGTGTAAAGTAGGCAGCTTCTGGTTCAAGTTTGATGGTAGAACAGACAGTATTTGGGGATAGAGCAGAGGTAGAATGTGAGAGAAAAAAGGAATTAGCCATGACTCTACACTCTTTGGCTTGAGCAGCTAGAAAAATGAAGCTGCTCTTAATGTCAAATGGAGTCTATGAGATGTTTGTTTGTTTAGCTGAAGGGTAAGAAGTTGAAAGATATATTTTAGGCACATTACATTTTAGGGACCTAGTAGACATTCAGTTGGAGGTGACAAATAGGAGTTTGGGTGTGTGGATCTAGATTTTAAGGGAGTGTCTGAGTTGGTACACAAGTCATCAGTATGTATATGGTATTTAGAGCCCTGGGATTAATGAAATCACCAAGGGAGTGAGTGTAGATAGAACAAATGGTCCAAGTCCTAAAACCTGGGATCCCCCAAGCTGTAGAGATCAGGAACAGAAAGAGAAAACAGCAAAAGAAGTTGAGGAGTAGCTAGAGACAAGGAGGGAAATCAGAAGAATGTGGCTTGTTGGAAGTCAAATTTTTTAGGAAGGATTTCAACGTTGAGTGGTGTGACCTGCTGTGTCAAATGCTGCTGATAATCAGGTAAGCTAGGGGCTTAGAGCTGACTGTTGACTCTTCCAACACTGAATCTGTTACTGACCTTTATAAGTGCACATTCCCGGAAATCCTGGAGCAAAATCTTTATTGGAGAGTGTTCAAGTCTGATGGGAGGAGAGCAGTTTGAGGCGGTAAGTATAGTTCATTTTGGAAGGAGTTTTCCTGTAAAAAGAAGTAACATAACATCATAACAGGAAGGTACATTAGGTCAAGACAGGTGGGTTTTAAATTAGTATGAAAATGACAGGAATGGCTCAATAGAAAGGGCAAAAGGGCTTATCAGAGTGGGACAATTCAAAAAGTGGCATCAATGAAGGTAAGGAGAGCATGAATCTACTGTGCAGGCACGTGAGTAGCTCCAGCTAGAAGCACTTACAGTGTATTCACAGGAGGAGGAAGAGGCCACAGCAGATGCACAGAGGTGCAGGTAAGAGGGATTGGTGGGTGGGAGTGGAGCTCATAGATGTTCTCTTTGCACGGCATCTATTTTCTTAGGAGTATAGGAGGAAAAGGTGGAGGAGATGTTGAAAGATGGAAGATAAATTAGAAGCTATGAAATAGTCAACAAGGAAAGTAGAGAGATTGACTATACTAGGGAAATAGAATTTTGATTATAATCCTTTTAGAATACTTACTATTTATGTATTTAAAGAGAGACAATTCTTTCTCCAGCCACATTTAGTTCTGTGGATGTGTGTAGATGTCAGGTGGCAAGTTGGACATAACTGATGCTCTAGCAAGACTGAGGGTGTACGAAGTCGAGAGGCAGGCAAGAGAGCAGCAAAAGTGATCAGCCACTAAGGGAGATGAGAAATGAGGTGGGGGAGAAAGAGTGGGGAGTTGCCATCACAGTGAATTGTAAGTCCAGTGGCAATGACACATTGGAGTTAGAGGCGAGAGTAGGGCAGCAGGGTATGTAGGGGTGGTGGTCGGATAGTGGAATGTCTGAAATGGATATTCTGGAAAGGTTATGAATATTGGCTGTTACAAGATTTCAGTGTGCCCATGGGAACAAGTGACTGAGCTCAGATGGAGAGCACAGTTACTTGGGGAGATTAGGTGGAGGAACTGAGAGGCCTTGATATTGAAAGGTTGAGCTGTCTGGGTGTTGAATCTCTGCTGGGGCAGTATTGGAGAGGGTTGTTGTAAGTTAAAACCTTTATGGCCAAGGATCCATAGGTGACTTTCACAGCAAGAGGTGTCGGTGGTTTAATCTGATGTCATGGGGGTCAAAGCTGAGTGTTTTGAGAGAAGAGAGAGGGATGAAGACAGCCTGAAAGAAGCCACTGGCGGAAGCAAGCCATTTATCTGCCATGGGTATATAACGAATAGGAGGGGAAATGGCCACCGCCAGGGAGGGCCAGAGGGAAGTTGGGCAATTGGGAAGAAAATAAGTTGAAGGGAGTGTGAGCTGCTTTTACTCATGCTGACTGTGGCCTCCAGGGAGCAAGTGAGAGGGTTTCAGGAGATGATGACTATATGACTTGGGTGATAAATGCCTACTGTTTCTATGTGCCAGGCACTAGAGTAGTCACAGGACACATAAAGATGAACAAAAACCTGATCTCTGCTCTTCAAAAGCTGTCATTCTAGTGTGAGAAGCAGACAGAGGTAGACCAATAATTCTATGAGCTGTGGGGTGTAATGGAGGAAAGAACAAAGTGCTGTTTGAGACCAAAGGAGAGAATCGTGAATTTTTCTTAGGTGTGTCTGCAGTATTTCCCTAAGGACCTACATCAGTTATGTGTTGCTGCTGACAAACCACCATGAACTCTAAATATAACTGCTTAAACCTGCATTGATTTTTTTCTTTCTCATGATCATGATTCCATGAATTGCAAGTCTGGGCAGTTCTGCTGGTCTCACCCATGACACTATAGTCATCTGATGGTTCACCTGAGGCTGAGGGTCAACGATGGCCTCATCCATTTGTTTGACGTTGGTCAGTACTCTCCACTGAGGCCTCTATTCTTCTCCGTGTCACCTCAGATTCTCCCAGAGGTTCCATTGGGCTTCCTCACGGACTCATGGTCTCAGGGTTTCAAGTGGCAGAGGTTGAAAACAGCAAGGTTTCTAAAGGTAGAACTTGTACAGCGTCAAGTCCACCACATTCTGTTCTTCAAAGCAAGTCACAAGGCCACCCCAAGATGGAAGAGGATGGGGAAACCAACCCTACCTTCTGGCATAGGAATGGCACTGTCATGTTGCCACTGGGAGTCATGATTCATTAGAGGCTGTTATTGTAATGTTCTACCACGTGAAACAATTTAGGGCCTTAATCATAAGTAAAAACCTAAGGGAGGTCAATCCAGGTAGAGAAAACAGGAAATAGAATATTCATAGGCCCAAATACACAAAGAACACTCAGGGTTTCAGTAAAGGTAAGCTTGTTTGTGTGGTTGAAGTTTAAAACACATGTAAGTGTGAGGCTGGGTGCGGTGGCTCAAGCCTGTAATCCTAGCACTTTGGGAGGCTGAGGTGAGGGGATTGCCTGAGCCCACGGGTTTGAGAACAGCCTGGGCAGCTTGGCGAGACCTATCTCTACAATACATCAATTTTTTAAAAATTAGCCGAGCATGGTAGCGCACAACTGTAGTTCTGGCTACTTGGAAGGCTGAGTCAGAAGGATCGCCTGAGCCCAGCAGATCAATGCTGGGGTGGCCGTGAGCCTACCACGGCACTCCAACCTGGACAACAGAGTGAGGCTCCGACTCAAAGATACACATACATACACGTATGTGTGTATGTGTTTGAGAAGAGGAACACGTTGGCAAAACAACCATAAGAACACGAAGGGTACGAGACTCACCCCTAATAACAGATTACAGTGAACTTTGGCTTGTAGACTTTATCTCAAAGGTAGGGCTGCATCTGCCCTACTCTGATGGGCTGCCAGCAGGGGTGCAAATGCAGGAACATCACATCTAGGAAGTGGAGGAAAGACTGAGTAGAAAGAGCTGTGGAGTATAGAGACCAGTGAGAGAGTCTCTAGAAGGGGAGTCTATGCAGAAAACAAGGAAGGCCATGTTAACAACAACCCCAGCACTAACTGAAGCCACAGAGTACAGTCACATATCAGGAAATCCTCATGAAAACCCCTGAGCTAGAAACTGCCATTATCTCTATCTTACAATGCAGGAAACTGCTTCCACAAGAGCCTACGCAACTTTTCCAAGGTCACACAGTTAATAAGGGGCAGGGTGTCTCTTCCAGGAGCCACCATCAAAGCACCAGTAGGTGTTGAGACTTCAGAGGAAAGAGTAGAGGACAGGGTTGACAGGGCCCAGTGACTCGATGTGGGCATGAGGTGACATTCAAAATGGATTCAAGTTAATATTACAGATTGAATAGATCCATCTAAATTTTTCTCTTCTGAAACCCCACAAAAATTATGGTAAAGGATCGTTATGTTAAAAGTGTGATCCCAAGGTTGGAAGTCATTACTATAATGATCTACCATGGGAGGTAAACATCCTTAAGTAGCTTTGAAGACAGTCCAGTGCAGAGGGCAGTCGATGCCTTGCCCTTAAGATATGTGAGAGACTCACAGAGAGGTGTCACTGATAGGAGACAGTGGCCACAAAATGCAGGGATCTGTAAGACGGTTGGATGGCAGTCACTGACAAGAGCTCTGAGACAACCTAGCCGTCGCTTGTCCGGGGAAAGTTAGGAAACAACTATATCATGTAAAGGAGTCCTCAAAGGGCTCCTCACAAGGATCCTGAGCAGACTGTTCTGTGTAGTTGGAATGCACTTTGCCAACATTCACACCTACTTCACTGCTGCATGGACTGGCCACTAGTTCCGTGTCCCCTGTCCAGCAGTATCAGAACCTTCATGCTGCACCATGGCTCAGACTGGGGCTGAGGAGCCCCTGAGACCAGTCAAACCCCAGGACACAGGACACATCTCATGCTCAACCTGTTCGAGGTATCACACATGGCCTTCAGCCAGCACCTGACTGGGCACAGGGAATACTTGGCGCTTGGAACTCAGTCAGTGATGCCAGCCAACGTACTTGGCAGCCCCAGTGTGAAACAAAGAATTTGGCTGTGATGTCAAATGGAGCCATAGCTGGATACAGCCCCATGAGCAGTGTGTGCAGGCCCACAGCAAGACCGCAGCCCCAAGCTCTCCACCCCATCCACATCCTCCACAGAAAACACTGGGATGGCATTTTGACAAGTTACTATTCCTCTTCACCCTCCTTAAGTGGCTGATCCTGGAGTAGACGGCTGCTACAGAAAAATTCCAGATGACAAAGAGCTATGGTAGAAACCCAAGGTAGAAATCCACAGATCAGTGATCACCCTGGCCCTGTGCCAACAGAGGCTGTGTCTACACAGGGCAGTAGTCATCCACACTGATCCTCCGTCAGACTTCCCAGCCACTTGTGAAATAGCCAGACTCCCATCACAAACCAGCAGACATACTTAGAGACAGTTGAGGAGTTTTTATCACCGATCCTGGAGCTTTCCCCCTACAGTGACAGCTGGGGGGTGGCTTTTTCTCTTCTGTATCGGAACCCCAGTTCTTGAGTAAAACTGAAGGTAAAGAGAAAAGAATGAAGGGTGTACTAAGGCTGGGGTGGTTGGCTTCTTAGCCATGTACTCACCTGCCTCCCATGTATTCTTGAGATCACATGTCTGTATCCTTGAGATGATCGTGTCTGTATCCTTGAGATCATGTCTGCATCCTTGAGACCACATGTCTGCATCCCTGGAACCACATGTCTGTATCCATGAGATCGCATACTAACCCATCTCCATCTTCTGTGATTTTCAGTTTGAAATGTCCCATTCAGATCAGGAGCTGCTAGGTGAATTCATAGATGCTGCTGAGGTGAAGAGGGTGAAGGGACACCCAATGGTTACCTGTGGCTTGGACCTGTTGGGGCTGAGAAGTCCAGCCTAGGATGTAAATGTACCAAGAGAGGGGATGGGTCTATTTAGAAGGAGAGTAGACACAGGAGACAGTCATTAATGAAAAATTAACAGCTGTAAGGGGCGAGGTTTAGCAAATAAATGCTCCCTAAGGGAAGCTAGATGGAGAATTGGAGAGAGAAGAAGGGAGCGAAGGAGGAAGGGTGGGAGGAAGGAGAAGACAAAATTGGATCAAAGGCGGAGACTGTTTGACTTTTGGGAGGGAAGTCTCACTCAAAAGAAAGAAACCATGCCAAACCATCTCACCTTCCAGACGCTTGAGGTTTCTGAGCCAGGTGCTCACAGGAAGGCCACTTCATGGTCTCCCCCCACCCCCAACTCCCTTTCAGGGCAGCAGACCAGCCTCCTCATACCCTCCTTTCAGAATAGCAAGTAGCTAATAAAGGTGCTCGTTGGAGGCAAGATGGTGTCTGAGCTTCCAGCTTCCAGCATGCCAGCTCTATCCATGCCCCACTTACCCTGCAGGTGATGGACACATCTTGGGCAGAATGCCTGCCAGTTCCAGGAAAGCGGCCAGATTGCACAACCTTGCCCGGCTGTCACGGATGGTCATTCCAGGATAATTATCTGTCACCTGAATGTCATGAAGAATTTTCCAGGGACTTTGGAGACTCATTTCTCCCAGGCCATCCTCAAAAACACAAATTCCTAGCATGTGAGAGTCAGAAGATGCATCTAGTCTCATTTATTCCTACAGACAGGAAAACTGAGTCCCAGGCATGATATCATGTGCTCAAAAAACACACAGTTGTTAGGGGCAGAACCAAGTCTAGAGTCTGGGTTCCTCACTAACATTGCCAACTACTTCTATGACCTCTTGCAGAAAATTATAGACTGTTGAATTGCAACAGTCTCTTGAAGGTGTCTGATGCTTTCCCCTGAACATGCAAGGCACTTGTTAACAATAGATTCCCAGGACATTCCTGGGGCTTGACTCAGGAGTCTCTGGTCTCAGCATCTTCCCAGATTTATGTCCTAGAGCCTGTCTAAACTTGGGAATCAAACAAACTAAACACCCCTTCCAAGTGCTCTTTAGCCTCTGTTTTAATAACCTCCACTGATGGGCGTCATCATCTCTCATTCTGTCTCCAGACAACATTGACCTTTGGAATGTTCTTTCTTACAATGAACTTACCTGCCTCTCTGTCACCTCATTTCATTCGTCCCAATTCTACCCTTTCTCCCAGCCAAAAAATAGAGGAACAGATTTGATTTAAAAGGCACCCACCCTGCTCTTCCTTATGAATTGTTATTGTATAAATAATTTTCAGAAAATATCCTGGGCATATACATGCATTTGTATCTTGCTTATCTCCACATGGTTTTTTAAGAATATATTTCTGTCTCTTTTCATTGTCCACAAATTTATTCTTAATGTCCTTATGTTGGCATGAACATTCAACAGTATTTTCCTCATGGCAGTGCAGTGTGGAGCCCAGGACTCAGCCTGTGTGACTTGAGCTGATCAGTAGTCCTCTGCACTTCAGTTTTCTCAACTGTTAATTGGCAGGTTTGTAGTTAATGATGTCTGTGGTCCATTCTGGCTCTGAACGTCTATGGTTCATGTAGGATGTGTACAAAGTCCTGTCTGGAGTGAGTGCTTTCCACTCTTCTGCTAGAAGTTCGAGTTGAATCTACCCCTGTAGATCTAGTTCTTAAGACTGTGTCTTTGTTGATTTTCTGCCGCTGTGACAGAATTCCACAGACTGGATACAGAATAAAGACATCTATTTCTCACATTTCTGGAAGCTGGGAAGTCCAAGAGCTTGGTGCCAGTATCTGACAAGGGATATCCCATGGCAGAAAGTGGGAGGTGAGACATGGATAGGAGGGGGCTACACGCAGCTTTTACCAGGAACCTACTCACTTGATAACTAACCACTCCCAAGATAATAGCATTACTTCACTCATGAGAGTGGAGCCCTCATAATCGAATCACCTGTTAATATTGTTGCATTGGTAATTACATTTCAACTTGAGTTTTGGAGGAGTGTTGAAACCATTACACTGTAGTCCTCTCAGATCAGAAAGCAAGAGAAGCAGGTTAGGAAACCTGAGAATTACCCCCAAGTTCCTAGACATTCTTAGTCTTTGCTACTCTTCTTCTGGTTCTGTATAACTTAAAGGAAATAGAACTAGAAACATGCCTCAAAATAGAGATACTTTTTTGGGAACATGTAGTGTGCTGAATACTGGCCCCCAAAGTTATCGGCACCCAATTCTTTAAATCTGTAAATACGATCTTATGCTGATGAAAGGTCTTTGTAGGTGTGGTTCGGCTAAGGATCTTGACATGGGAAGACTATCCTGATTATCTGGGTGGGACCTTGGCAATCACATGCATCCTTAGAAAAGAGAGTCAGAGGGGGATTTCATACAGACAGAAGGGGAGAAAGAAGGCCACCTGAGCTCAGAGGCAGAGACTGGAGTGATGTGACTACAAGCCAAGGAATGCGGCTGCAGCCAGAAACTTCTCTGGAGCCTTCGTGGGAAGTGTGACTCTGCCAGTGCCTGTGATTTGGTCCAGCAAAGCCGACTTTGAACTTCTGGCCTCCAACTGTGAGATAATAAATTTCTGTTGTTTTAAGCCACAAAGTTTGTGGTGATTTGTTACAGCAGCCATGGAAAACTGATACAGTGCCAAAACTACACAAAATACATCGTGGGGTAAAGTAAATTATGGTCGTTTTTAAGCAAATTGAGAGGTTAGTAATTGAAAAAGAAATAAGCAAAAAGTTTACAGATAGTTTTATTTCAAAGTTTTAGTGGAAAAATATAAATTATACTATTAATTTTGAAAGCAGATTGCACAAGCATGAACTTCTGTAACATAATCATACAGTGAATAGTCAGCTTAAATTGCTTAATAATGTTATAACTTAAATTGTATTTGTCTAGGTCTTAATGTAGTCTAAAATATCTTTCCAGTATCCTGCTAAGAAACCATATTATTCCTAGACTAGTGATGAATTTAATTAAATCAATTCATAGTACATAAAATTCAATTTATTTTTAATTAGTATGGCAGAATTTATACATATATAAATATTCTCTTCAAGTATGCACTTTGAGAAGTGGCATGTTTATTTCAAAAATATTTACACTGAATTTTCTCTCTGGTAAGAAGAGCTTTTTGAGCTTCTAGAACTTGTTTAAATCTTCTCAAAGCCATAAATCCACACCCATAGATACGATCCAAAACGATTTGGAATTCTTGCTTTGGGGAATAGCCAACTAGCCTCTTCAGGTCGACTCCGACTGTATAGATGAGCATGATTATAAAAGCTGGAAGAAAATCATCTTGATGTCACAAAGAGTTAACAAGAGAATGAGGAGTTACTGGCCAGAATTCATGATAGTTTACATGTCCAAAGACATCATCCTGGCCTTGGCTGCTGTTGTTGCCCTGGGGACATCTGACCATCCAAGGGAACTGGTAGACTGTGCCTTTATGAAGGCTCATGGGCATCACTGTTGGACTTTCCTGTGGGAGTTGGGGATGGGCTTGTTTGAAAGAAATACATTAGAAGGGGGCACTTATTTGCCCAACTCTGGTGTTGACATGAGGTTTCACTGGGGTCCACAACTGTGGGCTGTGCTAGGTTTTAGGTCAGCGCGTGAGGGAACAGGTGGCTACGTGGCAAACCACCACACTGGGTGGGGACGTTTTTACCAGGCCAAGGGTGAGGAGGCACAACTGGGTCGGCTTCTGTTGGGCCTAAAATGGATGCAGCTCTGTCAAACCAGCTACTGACGGGCAGCAATGGCTGCTCATGGCTAAGGACAGGGACAGTGTTGTCCTTGGAGCTGTACATGCAGAGACTGCAGGGGGTTGGAAAAATGCTTACGTGTCACTTTTGATAACATGATTTTTAAAAAATAATTTAAACTATACATACAGCATTTGTACTTAACCCTTTTCTGTTTGTATAATATTTCACAATAAAAGATAGCTTTCCCTTCTATTTTGTTTTACAAAAAGTAATTTGAAGTCGGTTTGGAGAATAAAATCTGTCATCAAACAGGGAAATGCCAATTTTGGTTTAAATAAGGTGTGACTCTGAGTAAGTGAAGTTAGTTTTCTTGTCATCCTTAAACTGGTTCAAAGTGTTTTCCCAAGAGGGTTTCCAAAAATATGTTTAGCACAACTAGTACTGATTGAAATAAGGGTGTGACTTCTGCAGGGTCAACTCTGAAAGTAACAGAGCTTAGTTCAATATTGATTACTCTGTGGTTGCCTGGACTAACACAACTCCACTACAGCATGTCTTCTTTAAATGCAAGTGTTTTTACTTTCTCCTTATGAGGTCATTTTAGTGGCAACATCCTGAAATTCTGGCAAGTGAAAGCAAGAGGTATAACTCTGATGTTCCTGGACTTTGTGCCTTAAAATCTTACTCTAAATGCCACATTAATTCCTCTTTCCCATATTTTTCCTTGTTTGATTTTTTTTCCCTTGTTTGATTTTTTTCCCTTTGAGAAAAACTGCTAAGCAAAATAAAGGAAGAAAAAGACAGGTAACTTATTAAAAGTCAAAAATATACCACACATTCTTCTCATTGTACCCAAAAAATTTCTTTTTATTTTTTTAATTTAATTTAACTTGGGTTTTTTTGAGTCAGAGTCTCACTGTCACCCAGGCTAGAGTGCCGTGGCATGATCATGGCTCACCTCAGCCTCAAACTCCTGGGCTCAAGTGTTCCTCCCTCCTCAGCCTCCCAAATTAACTGGGATTATAGGCTTGTGCTACCACTCCCAACTTCTTTTAAACATTTCTATAAAAATTCTGTTTCTGGTGAGATAAAATCTGAGAAGAGAATGAAATCCAGATTTAATGTAACTGACGCACATCCCTGAGTCTTGTTTAAAGAAGGAATCAGGAAGCTACGGTGGGCACCAGGCCCTGTCACAAGGCCTGAGCCGTCAGCAGCGATGACCATGTACTTCACTGTGTTAGCTACTGCAGCACTGAATCCTGTAGGCTAAAGGGTCTGAATGGGCTGGTGAGAAGTCCCTGCAAGATCATACTGCCAGCAGGAGGTCCGTGCAAAGATCGTGAACGTGGTGACCATGAGTTCTCATCGCAGCTCCTTGTGCCATTGATTTTGTGACTCTCTTCTACTGAGGACAGGGGCATCAGATAAAGCTTTAATTTATGGAAGCACAAAACATTTTTCCTAGCAGGCTAAAATAATTGTGGCTTGGATTATATGTACACAATTTCAAAAGCTAAATTTAGAAGTTATCATTGTGTCATTTACATAGGCTTTTTTCCCCTTAAACATGTTGACTTTAATGAGGCATGTTTTGTACAAATAAAATCTAATTTTATCTGCCGTTGCAGCCAGAGGAAATTTTAAGTTATTTCTATATAAAGTTTGAATTACGACATGTAGCCTAGTTTTTTGGTTCTAAGGCATCCTTTTCTAGATCCAAGAACAATATTATTGCCTCAGGATCTTTTGCAGAATTCTATCCCGTATATTCCTCAGATACTATGTCCCTGGAGTATTATTGTCTATAACCTCCCACCTTTACCCTGACAGATGCAAGCACACTGCTGGTGGAGCAGGGGAGCTGGGAGCCAAAGAGGGCACCGTGCAGGGTCACAGTGCATAGATATTCCTAAGCAACAGTTTTTAAATCCAATCATTGCCTCCCACCAGGCCAATGAGGAGGCTCCAGGAGAATCACTGCTAATGATTAGGGGTACCACCAGCAGAGGGTGCTAACCCTTCTCCCTAATGGATTCTCACTGAGCTTCTGAACTGGTAGCTCTTCCCTGCCTGTGCCAGAGAGGAAAATACGGGAAGTTCATGGCAGCTTGTCAGGTTTCTCATGGAGTTTGCAGGCATGTGTGAAGTAAGGCTGATGTCTACTGCTTCAAGCTAAGAAGCCATGTGAAGCTGCCCACGCTGACGGGTAAGTCTGGACCATAACTATTCTCTAACTATTCCAAAAATTGTAGCAGAGGAAGTTTCTTCTAACTCATTATACGAGGCCAATTGTAGCCCTGATATCAAACCAGACAAAGATACAACAACAACAACAAAAAAGAAAACTACAGGCTAAAATCTATAATAAGCAAAGATGCTAAAGTCATCAACAAAATACAAGCAATCAAATCCAACAACACTTCCAAAATATAATGCACCGTGATCAAGTTTTAACCCAGGGATGCAAAGATGGTTTAAGATGCTCAGTATGCACATGTGTGTGGAGGAAAGCAAATATGAGCCTAGTGCTGGTGGAAGTGTGAGTTGACAAACCATGCCGGAGGACACTATGGCAGTGCCTACTCATGTTGAATGCATGCAGATGTGTGACTTGGCATCTCCACTACAAGGAATATGTTAGAGACTAGATAAGCTGTCATGTGAGAGATCGAGGACACTTATCTTAGCAGCATTGTTCATATTAGCAATGTTCTGGAATAACCTGAGTATGGCCTTTGGTTCTAGAATGGAAAGAGAAAGCCCATTACAGTCACACAGAAGAAATATATAAGTGAATCTGCTACAGGCTTTACTAACATGGAGACAACCCCAAAACTTAGTATTGATGAGGAAGCAAGCATGCATCTGGATAGCTCATTATCTCATTTGTGTAAAGTTTAGAATCAGGCAAAATTAAGCATTTTGTTATTTAAAGATTCTTGCATATTTGGCTAAATGGGAAAATTACAAACTCAAAGAGAGGGGTCACTCTTGTGGGGAGAGTAGAGAATGAGAGATGCCAAGGGTGGAGGTTATGGGGGAATCCCAAGGGGTACTTGTCATGGTGGCTTCTCCTTCCTGGGTGGTGGGTATTCAGATGGTCATTTTATTACCATTTTTAAATACATCTTCGCTTTACATCTTTATATTTCTGTTTATAGTATATTTCACAATTAAATTTCTTTCAGGAGCTTACAGTTGTATGTATGTACACACTATGTTACAACCAAGTAGAAATTGTGTATACATGCTGATGAGTATGTATGTGAATGGGTGAGGGGGAAAGAGAGGGTGACTTTAAAGGAATATGAAATAAAGGTATATCATGAGACGGGACTGAAAGGTCACCCTAACAGATGGAAGAAGTTGGACTTTGCTTGCTTTTGGACTATTCCCTGACTTATGGTTCCAGTTAGGGCTCTTCGTAGACAGGACACCATTGAAAACCACTCAGTTGTATGTGTCTTCAGACAGGCAGTGTTACTTTGGGTGTTGTGTGTTTCACCTGCACTGCCAAGCTTCTGTAAACAGACCTCAATGTGGCCCATCTGACAGCTCTGTAGTTATTATTCAGTTATCACCATTCAGCTTACTAATGGTCATGAACAGGCAGTGTCCATGCATGGAGCTGAACCCTCCCTGTGAGCACAGGCCAGCTCTAAGTAAGACCATGCCGGAGAGAGCAGAGGACTTGGTCTTCAGTGCGGGCCAAGTTCTCTCATCTCAGTCCTTCTGCTTTACTCTTTCCCAAGGATGGTGACATGTCCTCTCATGGGAACCAGGACCAGGCTGTGAGAGCCCGCACCCAGATGCAGGCATTAGAAGGGTGGGGAGGGCTGATGTAGAGAATTTAAAAATAATAATAACATTTAGCAAAGCGGCCTTCTTTTGGTTATCACCATGTGGTTCTAAACCATGTTGGTATCAAATACTCCTCCCTGAAAAGTTGTGTTGTTGGCCTAAGAGTTCTAAGTTGCTGCAGTTACTTTTGGATTATAATAGTAGATATGTAACTTCAAATTAGCATATTTTAATTTCTTATCCTTGATAACATGATAGTCTACCCAGGATTAACTCAGAGAGCCGAGAGTCACACAGTCATGCCCAGCATGCACGGCGGCGTGTGCCCGTGTTGAGAGTAGGTGCAAGTCCCCCACAGCGTGGGATAGGACCGGAGCCACGTCTCAGACCTTTGTAAAGAACAGGTTAAAATAAACACTGAACTCAGTGATTGCAAAGATGAAGAAACAGAATGTAAGTTATTTTGATTCATTCTGTCGCTCTGTGTGACTAGAGTTTATATTTGTACTTTACATTTCTGTTTGAAATGCTTAAAAGTGAAAGTGAAAACTGCAAGACATAGCATTTTTGTTTGGTGAATATAAATTTCAGTTCGCCCATGAAATACTGACTGAGTTTTAGAAATATCTTTACAATTAAAATGTATTCTCTTTCTTATCTTTTTTGTTTGTTTGTTTGCTTGTTGTGTTTTAAAAGCAAAGGCAAAATAAAACACTCCAGGTAGTAACATGTGTTGTTCAGTGATATAATTTAATAACTTGGTGGCCTGCGTGGGACTGTTTACAGATGCTTCCTATTCACTCAATCTCACTTCTCAGCTATTGTCCCTAAAAAGAGGGTATAGTGGTCTGTCCTAGGTGTCAGATGCTCAGGGGCAGCCCAGGGTGTAGACCAAGAAGAGGAGGCAACTTGGGCGGTGGACTTTTAGCTGAGAGATGTGACTCGTACATGTTTTAGGGACTCTGAGCTCTTGTGTGACATCCTTCCCAGCCTGAGCACACCGTGTATGCCCTTCAGTTTATGTGGTGGCCATGTTTTATACATAGTAATTCCAGTCTCCAAGATTTTGTCAAAACATCTACACGGCCTGGATGTCATGTGTGTTACACCTGAAATGGCATCCTTGGCAGCTGTTTCCATATAGTGTAAAGTGTTTGGATATTATGTTGAAAGTGTGTAAGGGGGAACCTCATTTTTTTCCAATGTCTTTTAGGGATCATGTAGGGAAGGAAAGTTTTGGAGACTGCTGCTATAAATCAAGTCATCAGGCACTGTTCAGAGGATTTATGTACATGGATGGGGGTGGTCAGTAGCCAAGTTTCCTCAGTGTTTCTTGCGAAAGAATTCCTGAGACAGAAATTTGGGGCAGTTGGGATATCTTCATTAAGCATGTGGGGAATGGGCAACCCAGTGCTATTGGGAACTTCCTGCTGGTCTCCAGGATGGAACATGGGTCTTCTTCAAAACTCCCAACGCTCACATAAAGCATGGGTGCACAGGGCCTCTGGTGGGGTGAGGGGGAGGCCAGGAGCCTACGTGCCTGCCTGGGAATGAGGCTGGCGCCTTCCCGTGCTCATTGTTGCAGTGACCCGTCCTGCCCCGAAGACCTCTCTGGGTGGCTCTACACTGGGCTCCTGGGCTTGTGTCCAGCTCCGCTCAGCACTGCTGTGGGCCTCAGCCACTTGCTTGGCTTCTCTGTGTCTCAGTGACCTCATCTGTAAATTAGAGATATTAATACAGTCCCTACTCCCTGCAGTTATCAGGAGGATTAAGTAAGTTAATATGAAAAAATATTTAAAACAGAGCTGGCCCCCATGACCGTGCTGTTGCACTCCAGCCTGGGCAACAGAGTGAGACTCCAACTCAAAATAAATAAATAAATAAATATACAATAACATTGGCCTGTAGCAAGAGGTTTCTGTGAGAGTCAGTGGCGGTGTTGCTACCATGCCATCCTGTGACGTGTGCTCTGCGGGAAGCATGCCATGTGCTCGCCTCGCCTCCGTTCGCTGTATGGAGTTCCACCAGGCTCCCTCGGGCCCACGTGCTGGCCCTTGTTCTGCTCATGCATCGTGCTGGGTGCAGAGTATAGAAAGTAGATGGTGCCCACTGTGTCTGTCCTGATGCTTGAATATTAGTTCCATTGACTGTGGTTCTGGGCATCAGGCCCCCTGCCACTCCTGGGTCTTCTGCTCTGCCTCCTTCCCTCACTAGGCTGCTTTCCCCTAAGAGAATTTTTTTTAATTGGAGTCTCACTCTGTCACCCAGACTGAAGTGCGCACACTCTCATGGCTACTGCAGCCTCAACCTACTGGGCACAGGCGATCCTTCTGCCTCAGCCTCCCAAGTAGCTGGAGCCACAGGTGTGGGCCACCACACCCAGCTAATTTTTTTGATTTATTGTAGAGATGAGAACTCACCAAGTTGTCCAGGCTGGTCTGGAACCACTGGGCTCAGGCAGTCCTCTTGCCTCTGCCTCCCAAAGTGCTGGGATTATAAGCATGGGCCACTGCACCCAGTTCCCTAAAAGAATTAATGGCCTTTGAATCTTGAATGTGAAGGATGATATCTGTTGTTCTGCTGGGTCACTCCTCACAGGCAGTGAATACAGGCCGCCTAGTACTCCCTGGACTGACAGGCAGGACACACATGGGTGGCGGAATGTGGTGGGTAAATCACCTGGGTGGAGTTACCAAAATATGTCCCTCCCCAGTGACACTGAAGAGCCTTACAGAAGCCCCTCAATGTCAGAGCGAGGCCATGTCTCCTGTATCCTGTCATCCGACCCCCAGCCTGACTTGTGCAGCATCTGGAAGCTGGTTGTCATGTGTCACAACATCCTGAGTGTGTAATTGTTTACCTCCTAAGATCCACTCATCATTGTGGATTTTTTTTGTTTAGTCATTTAGACACAAACTGTGTTTCAAGAATGAGGGGGAATCCACAATGGAGCTGTTGCCTAGCTCCCATGCCAGTTGAGTGCTTTGTGTAGGTTAACAATGCTGAAGTATGTCCCATGTGAATTAAAGTCTGGGAGTCGTGCTAATTATTGAGTCTATTAAACTAATGTTTATCAGTTCTTCTGATTCAACTGCATACTCTAAAATTAGCCATAGAAATTGAACTTACATCGTTAAAGCAGATGATGGGAACAGCAAAGGGCAGGACAGTGAGAAACCCTTAACAGCAGACAGGTCCTTAAGATGAATGAACACCAAGTGGAGCATAAGAGTCCCAGGAGCCAGCTTCTCGGCAGTACGCGTAGCCTCTCCCAGCCATGGTGGTGGTGGCGGTGGCGGTGGCGGTGGCGGCGGCGGCAACGGCACCAGGTGGCATGTGTGGGTGTCATGAGAAGGTTTAACGGGGAGGAGAGAGAGAACAAGACAGTCATGAAGGTTTTAACTGTACATGTTAATCCTCACATGAAGTGAAAGTTTCAGGGTACTTTCGTGCACATTGAGATGTTATCCTCATATTAAGATGTTTGTGTGAATGTCCAGAGGAAAAACGTGTGAAAAAGCTGGAAATAAGGTGTCGTTTCATAAATGTACCTGTTACAGTCCCTCAAAATCATTCTATTTGTCTAATAAAAACCATCTGCTATAATTGCTGCCTGAAAGAGCAATCTATAGAATCACAATATTTCAGAGCTTAAAGGTCATGTGTGATCTTCTGGGCAGACTCTGACGGGCAAAGAAGTGACTTTGCAGTGAGGCTGGTTAGGGGTTCTGGTATCAGATCTGGATGGCGGGTGAAAGGCTGGGTCTGGCTTCCTGGCTTTCACTCCAGGGCTGAGATGCAACGACCTTGCCCTCACAGCTTTTTGGCTACTTCCTTTGGGGCCACAGCTAAGCACTCATCTTCTAGAACCTATCACTCCAGGGTGTGTCCTGGGCTTATGACGGTGTTTTCCGAGGTTGGCAGCAGACACTATGAAATCCAAACATCCCTTGGCAAATGCATGCACATAGATAAACCAACCAAAATCAGGACAGCCAGCTTTTCTGATGTAAATCGCCCTTGGACAAAAAGGTGAACACTCAACCTTCACTCATGAGTATTGATGGCTTTTCTCTCTCCAGACACTCACTGGCTTGTTCTGAAGGAATGCACTTTTCCAAACTCTACTTTAACTTGGGAGAACTTCCAACACCAAGAAAAGGGTTGAGTTGTGTTGTGATTGCTTCATTTGCTGTCATGACTTTGAAAAGTCCCCAGCGAACAATGGCCCTGGCAGGGAGGGCGGTCTGGCTCACGGTGAACTCTGGCATGTGGGATGATGACACTGCTCATGCACTGGGGCAGGTCTCACAGCTGTGTGCTGTGGGATGGGCTTCCTGCATGGCAGACCCAACGGCTCCAAGTCAGGCTGGGCTGGACCGTCTATCCCTTTATCTGTCACTGGGTCATCTCCCGCTGCCCCTGTCTCCTTCCTCCATCTGGCACCCTTTGTCTACCCACTCACCCAGCCGACATTTCCTGTGCAAAAAGGAGAGTGAACAGCCTGGGGGCTGGGAACAGAGGAAGAACGGGGTAGGCAGCCTCCGGCCCTGGAGGCTCCCAAGCTTGGAACCCGACGGTGGGGAGGAGTGATAGACAGAAATCGCACACACAGACGAGCAGTGGCGCCCTTTAGAGGTTTCCTGGGGATACAGCAGGCTGTGGCTCTGGGGCGGACAGCTGACCAGGCAACAGCTAAAAAGAGACCCTGGCAAGGGGAATGATGTGCAAATCCTGTTGGGAGAAGATCACAGCAAGAACAGAGACTGGAGAGGATTGTATGGCCAGGTGGGGGAGGCAGGGCGGGCTGTGCAGTATGAGGCTGGGGTGGGTGGGCCTTAGTCATGAGAACAACTGAGGGTTCTAAGTGGGGATGGCATGTCAGATATGGATATTGAAAAGGTCATTATTGGTCAGAGTTCAATCAGAAAAGCAGAAGCACTAGGATTTGGCACTGTGCAAATACCATTATAAACATACATGTATGTATGTATGTACCCCAAGTATCCCAAATTATCTTTTGGAAGGTAAGCCCCTGGTAGTATAGGCTTCCCCTACTAGGTAAGTGGAACCCATCACATCAGTGTACCAGCCAGCATTGTCGTGAGAGGCTGTGTTTGGCTTCAGTGAATTTTTTTTAGGGGGGAGACTCTTTCAATGCTTATGCCCATTTCATGATGGGTGATTTACGTGTGTACCTGCCCACACTGCACTGAGTGTTCAGCAGTTTGGGACCAAAAATGGCATGATCCTTGTGTCCCACCCTCCCTATTCACCCGATCTTGCTCAGAGCAATGTTTCATTATTTCTCCAGATGAAAAAAGTCCTCAAAAGGAAATATTTTGCCAATAGGGAAGAGGTAAAACAAAAAATGGCAGAAGCACTAAAAGGTGTCAACATTGATGAGTTCAAAAACTGTTCTGAGCAGTGGAAAAAATGTCTCCATAGGTGTATTCCATTAAATGGAGAGTACTTTGAAGGTGACTGAAGTTTAAACATGTAAGAATAAACACACGATTTTTTATAAATAAATTCCTGTTTTGGGAGTCCCCCTCATATATGTAAATGCCATTTAAATCTATTTGTGTATGTGTGTGCATATACAAATGCGATTATAAACATATGAGTGTGTATATAAGATTGCTATTATAAACACATATGTGTGCGTATTTGTATTTGAAACACAGTTCTGTTTGCTAGTCCACAGTCTCTGGGGATATTGTCTTTACATGTGATCATGTGATGCTGCAGCATGCTGTCCACGAAGCAGGTGGTCAGCAGGGAATGACAGACGTAAGGAAGGAGAGGCCTGACGAGCTGGGCCCACGTGCTACATAGACCCTGAGAAGACCCACAGGACAGTGTCCATCCTTGCTGCCTCCTGCAAGGTGTGGATATCCTGCAGGATGCACTGCTCTGTGGTCACAGCAACCAACACACCTGACCCAGGGTCAGGGAAACTGAAGGGAAACCCGGGCCATGAAGCACTTGCAGTCTGGCTGCCCCAAACTCTAGCCCCAGACAATGGCTGGTGCAGCTGCAGGGTGGCCGCCCTCCCACCAAACCCACACATCTCTGAGGGCCACCCAAACCTGGGACAGTCAGAAAGGGGTCAGGGAGTCTGGCCATGCTGATGCCTCACGAAGTCCCCTGGGCACCATTGCCCTGTGGAGAGAGAGTAGAGTCACGCTCCCCACTCCTCCCAGCAGTCCCTACCCCCATCTCCGGTACCCTATCCCCATCTCTGGGTTCACCCCTGTCTCTGGACTCCCCCATCTGGTTCCCCACCCTTGTCTCTAGGTCCCCACCCCCGTCTTTGCCCCCCCCAATCTGAGTGAAGGGTGCAGTCCTGGGGAGGTGACGCTCCACCCCACAAGCCAGTTGTGCCAGGGAAATGCGAGCTCCAGGTGAGCGTCCAGCAGGGGGTGGTGGAGAAGCCTCAGCCAGTGACACTCTAGGCCACTGGCAACAACGCAGCTCCCCCAGGTCGAGACCTAAGAGACTCGTAACATCCAGGTCAGATAACAAGGGCCGCTTCTGGTGACCCTGAGCCCCACACGGTGAGGGCCTCCCAGCCCTCCAACACAGAGATGACACGCATTCCAGCTTTCCTTCTTCAGAGTGCTTGGGGAGCCGGGTCTGTAGCAAGAGGGTGCCCTGTGCTGTGAGCTGGAACTGGATGGGGGCTGGTGACAAGCGGCCCAGGGTCCCGATGGCTTGCTAGTCTAGGGGGTAGAACAAGGACTCACCAACTGCTGAGCCACCAGCGAGTCTGATATGCGCAGGGTCTGGAGCCAGGGGCCTAGTCCATTGTTTTCAGAAGAGGAAGCACATCAGGAAGTAAGTGTGCGTGTCAGCCAGCGATGTGTCTCCCAGCAAACCCATCCCTCTCCATGTGTGCCCATGTGTCCCGGTGGAAAACAGCAAGAAATATTCATTAAACTGTATTCTCACTTGTGTGCTGAGGTGATGCCCCTGAAGACATGTGTCACTTTCAGCAACAGGCAGTGAGTCCACCCCTGGTCACACCTCATACGTGGGCACTCATGACCCCAAACCCGAGCCCTTCCTGGCAGCCAAGTCTCTCCGACCACCTTGTCCAAGTGAGAAAGAGAAAGGAAAGTGGACCTGTGTCAACGGGCTCATGGGCACATGGTCAGTCTAAAGCAGACCTGAGCCGGGAGACCCTGTGTGCTTTAGAGAAAGAGTGCACGAGAGAGAGTAGGTGCACTGGATTAAGAAACCTTTGTAAGTAAGCAAAGGCAATCATCGATGTATACTTTGTCCCCATGACTGTCATTAATCATTTATTTTAAGAGAAACAAAATCAAATTATTGGACATTTCAATCTGTGGCAATAACATGATAATATGCCAGCATCTACCTTTACTATCGCCACACTTTATTTAAAAATTTTAAAAGGAAAACTGCGGTATGAAGACCATGTGTGCTCATTTTAAATAATTCAATAGCTGCAGAAAACCAAAAGGAAAAAAATAAAATCACTTTCCAAATTGTATCTTCCTAAAATAGCAATGCTGAACATTAAGTGGACACCATCTCTTTCAAAGATTATATAGGAATATGTACATTTGTATGTCTGCATGTAGACATATATGCTTATGAGAGAGAAACTGACTGCATAGATAGGCTATAAGATGGGACCATACTCTAATGTGTTTTTCTGATTTAAAAATATATATTCAAATCAGTTTTTGCTTCTGTAATCTCTGTCCTGTTCCATTGGTCTATGTGCCTACTCCTGTACCAGCACCAGGCTGTTCTGGTCACTGTAGCCTTGTAGTAAAGTTTAAAGTCTGAAAGTGTGATACCGCCCATTTTGTTTCTTTTTCTGAGGATTGTTTTGGCTATTCGTGTTCTTTTTTGTTTTCACATGAATTTCTGTATTGTCATTTCCAGGTCTGAGAAGAATGGTGTTAGTAAGTTGATGGGTATTGCATTGAATCTGTAGATTGCCTTGCATAGGATGGACATCTTGACAGTATTGATTTTGACAGTATTGATACTTCCAATCCAGTCTATCAGCATGGAATATTTTTCCATCTGTTTGTATCATCCTTGATTTCTTTGAGCAGCACTTTTTAGTTCTCATTGTCTTTCACTTCTCTGGTTAGGTAGATGCCAAGGTATTTCTTTTTTGTGTGTGGCTCTTGTAAATGGATTGTGCTTTTTATTTGGCACTCTGTCTGCTTGTTGTTGGTATATAGAAATGCAGCTGTCTTTTGCACATTGATTTTGTACCCCAAGACTTTACTGAAGTTGATGGTTGTGCAAACAGATCAGATCAGTTTTACTCATATACAGAAGTGAAAAAAACTGAAGTAACACAGGAGGAATTCTGGCCCTGATATGAGTGTTTTTACTGTTCAACATACTGTGTTTTTAAAGATGCCATATCAGAAGATATTATAAAATCCATTGGAGTCAAATATTTTATTAATTAACGGTTCAATTTTATGTAGTGACAGTCAACTCCTAGCTATGAAAAAAGATACTAATGCTGTTTTCATTTCTCTATCTCCCACCTCCCAATTTTTGTAGTTCATTCTCATTCATTATTCAACCACTATTTACTTAGAAAGTTCTTTGTGCAAAGTTGTGGACCTGAAGCTATAGGCCATAGAAGGAGAAGACAAAATCCTTATGGGACTTGCATTTCAATAAAAAGAAAAAATATGACCAGACTACACCTCTACAAAAAATAAAAAGTTAGCTGGACACTGTGGCACTTGCCTGTAACCCCAGCTACTCAAGAGGCCGAGGCAAGAAGATTGCTTGAGCCCAGGAGGTCGAGGCTACAGTGAGCTGGGATCCTACCACTGAAGTCCAGCCTAGGCAGCAAAGCAAGATCCTGTCTTAATAAATAAATAAATAAATAAAATAAGGTAAAACCAAATAAATTACTCTTCTGACATTGCGTTATTCTGGTCACTAACTACAGGCCTCAGAATTGTCCATTATTGCTTCTATATTTGAATCTTTCCATGCATATACATAAGTGGAAGTCTGGCAGGCTGGAGAAATAGCCAGATTCGCGCTTATGGAAATAGGATAGAGCTATAAATGCACTTCCATCACTGACAGCCAGCCCACCCTTCACCTGCCTTCTATCTCCATCCCTCCACAGGAGACAGAGTCCACTGTCCACCATCCCTCCACAGGAAACCCTCTCCACTGTCCCACACTGGGAGAAGTTCTGTCCCTTCCAGACTCCAGGGAAAGGTGCCCAACAGGCCGATGCCCAGGTCGCCTGTAGCAGGACCTGTTGTGCTACTGTCCACAGCTTCTGCAGAACCCCTTGACAGCCTGCAGTGGGAGTGTGTGCCACAGGGTTGTGTCCCTCTCCTTGCTTGGTGGCCGTGGGAGATTATTTTGACTGGTTTCACTATGTTGCCACTGTAATTGTCCATTTCATTACGTATTGACAAGTTAGAGAAATGTGATGATCAATCTTCTAGCTAATCTTCACCCAAAGTCTAGCTCTTTAAAAGGCTGTCAAGAACACGGATCCCCGATGTAAAGTCAAGCCATGACGTGTTTCCTGGAATAGGTGTAGGCAAATACATTAGCTACAAGTTTCTTGCATGCTTCATGCTGGATCAATTCTTTAAGAATAGTTTCAGGATAACCCATTCTGGACCCTCTCTTGTTTTCTAGAGAGCTTTATTGCTTAATAAACTCCTTCTTTCTCTCAAAAAAAAAAAGAATAGTTCAACTCAGCTGCTGTTCAGCTTCCCAGGTTTGGCTCTTTCTCCCAAAAAGCATCAAAGCAGATGCAGGTCTTGGTCATTAGCCTCCTTGATGGCTTACCAGCTTCGCTGCTGTGGCAAGGGTGTCACAACACTTCGTTATTAGAAATAAGGAGCCAAAAGTCACTGATGATTTATGTGAGATATTACCTGAGGGAGAGGGGAAGACTGAGGATAGCCAGGCTGAGACGTCCAGGTCTCTCTCAAGTCTGAGCTTCCTGGCAGTTTGTGACTTCCAGGCATTTTTAGTGAGAACAAACAGAGGAAAAGTACCTAAGTAAATTAGAGAACTATACAGCTCTCTCTGAAGAGCTGACATTTTTAAAGGATGCATATAATAAACCAGAGAAGATAAGGAGAAATGAACACAGAGCAACATTCAGATTGGCAATACTCAGGAAGATTGGAGTCTTGCAGGACATGTGAGGTCACCCACACCATGACCCACACAGTCTGACCTGGAGTGACAGTGGGACTGTATGCTCCCAGAGGGGACAGATGGCTTGCTAAAGACAATTGAGAATATTTGAAAAGGTGTGGGTGGCGTATAAGGAAAGTAAAGGGCTAGGCGAGAAGGCCTGATAGAGAACATCTGGGGAGGGGCAGTAAAAGCAGTGGTGCTCCATGGGCATCCAGCCTGCCATAGGGTTGGACATAGAGAGAACTGACTACTGACTTCCTATCCCTCACCTCCCGGAGCTCCACCTCTTGGCCAAACCCAGTCAGAAACCCAAAGACAGAGGCCCATTGACCCAATCCACCCAAGATGCCATGCAGGGACCTGGGCAAGTCAAGAAGGTGGTGTTTCTGGAGGGACAACGTTTCTGGAGGGACAGCGGAAGCCAGCAGAATGGACCAGGAGAGGCAGATGAGTCCCACCTCAAGAGGGGTTGGGTTATGGTAGTTACGTTTGGAAAGCAGGTGAATCCAGCAACAATGCCACACTTACCTCTCCTATCAAAGGCAATCATGCCACTAGAAAAAAGAATAAACTGGATTGTGATTTTAAAATAGGCAAATGATCTACATAGACATTTCTCAAAAGAAGACATGCAAATAGCCAGGTGTATGAAAAAAAACACTCCACATCGCCAATCATCAGGCAGGTGCAAATCAAATCACAATGAGACATCACTTCCCACCAGTTGGAATAGCTATTACCAAAAAGAAGAAGAACAACAAACGCTAACACGGATGCAGAGAAGAGAGATCTCTCACACAGGTGGTGGGATGTGAATTAGTACGGCCGTTATGGAGAAAGGAAGGGAGCTTCCTCATGAAACTGAAAACAGAGCTGCCATACGGTCCAGCAATAGAGTGAAAATCATAGCAGCCATGAAATGGCCTCAGCCTACGTGTCCTGTGAACAGATAAAGAACATTGGTGTGCACATACTGTGGAATAATATTCAGTCTTAAAAAGGAATGAAGTTCTGTCATTCATGGCAACATGGAGGAGCATGGAGGACAGTGTGTTAAGTGAAATAAGCCAGGAACAGAAAACAAAACACCACACGGTCTCATTCATATACAGACGCTTGAAAAGTTGATCTCATAGGAGTAGAGAGAATTATGGTAATTAGGGACTGGGAAGAGTGGAGGTTGGGAGAAGAGGAAGCGGCTGGCTTATAAACACAAAATTACGCTGGGGAGAGTAAGTTCTAGTGTCCTACAGCACTGAAGGGTGACCTTGATTAACAACAATTTATTGTAATTATCAAATGACTACAAAAGAGGATTTTGAATGTCCCCAATACAAAGAAATGATAGATGTTTGAAGTGATGGATGTACTAATTGCTCTGATTGGATTATTGCAATGCGTTGTATGTATTAAAACACCACTCTGTACCCCATAAGCATGAACAAGTATTATGGGTCAATTAAAAATAAAATTTTAAAAAGAGTGATGAGGTTAAAGGCAAAGCCAAAAATGCTCAAAACAGTAAACCAACATGCAACTACTTTAAATCAATCTGTGGGCCTATTTTAATTGTCCAACAGTTCAGAAAAAAAAATGCCAAACTTCCAGAAATGGTCAAAACAGTATATTATCTAATCTATAATAAAGTTACTGACATTTAAGACTTGTTAGAGATATCAAGGATCATAACTTCAGGACGCTGTCTTGTTCAGCCTCTAAGTTAGACCAGAACGGAGGTCATAAGTTTGAGACTCTGTCTGGTGCAGCCTCTGGAGTCAGTCTGGGGGTGAAGGTTGGAGTCAGACTGGACACTTTCTGGTGCAGCCTCTAACTCAGGCCAAGGATGGAGGTCGTAACTACAGGACACTGTCTGGTGCAGTCTCTAAGTCAGGTCAGGGATGGAGGTTGTAACTTTGGGATGCTGTCTGATGCTGCCTCTGGAGTCAGGCCCAAATGGAGGTTGTAACTTTAGGTTGCTGTCTGGTGCAGCCTCTAAGTCAGGCCAGAGATAGAGGTCATAACTTCAGGATGTTATCTGGTGCAGCCTCTAAGTCAGGCCGGGGATGGAGATGCTGACAATGGGCTGGCTATGTGGGAAGGCTGAACTCTGTCCAGTGCATGTTTGTGCACTGGTGTTGGTTGTTAGAGGTGGCATGGTGGGGGTGGGACCCGGGGCCCCACTCTTTGACCCACTCACACCTGTGTTTCGTGGAGGTCTTGAATGAAGACAGCAGGTTATAGCTGATTATCAGTTCTGTGGAGTCCTGTAGATGCCTCAGGGCTGAGACCCTCAGGGAAGTGGAGATTCTGGATGGTGGGAGACATTTCCTGAGATTGAGGGAAGTTGTCCGATGAGCTAGAGCCAGAATGTTCCCTCTGCCTTGAGATTCCTCTCCTGCGAATGACCCTTTGCCCTCGGTAACTCATGATGCCAGCTTCTGCTGCCAACCATGATATGGCATGGGCCATCTCTAGGAATGTGGTGGCCCTGTCTGAGTGCCACAGGACTGTGTGTGGCAGGCTTGGCACAGAGGCCACTGACAGAACTCAAGAGGATCCCAACTGATGCACCAGATCATGGACATAAGTTATGGAGTTATCTGGGCTCCAGAGAAAACTGGTCTACCATAGGCTAAGTGTTAGCCACCATGAAGGCCAGAAGAGCACATCAGATGTCAGACATGCCAGCTGCACATCAAGGTTCCCATCATCACAGAAGGATGAGAAGCCTCACTTTCCCCTGGACATGCCCAGCAAAGTGTGAGTTAGGAGACTTGTCAGGATGCACAATGAGGACATGAGGACCCTGGAGAAGAGAGGAACACAGAGGGGTTCACAGCACTCTGGACTTGGTGGGGATGGGGGAAGTTCATGGCTTGCTGGACATGGGGAAGGGGTGTTCATGGCACACTGGACATGTGATGGCATATACAGTCTTTCTATGTGTACATATACAAGCGTGTATTCATATGGGAGGTGGAGGGTGTCATAGCACACTGAGCACAGGGGGTACATGGCATGCCGGATGTGGTGGGAGGGTTCACAGCATGTTGAACCTAGGGGGTGCACGGCACGCTGGACACAGGGGGCAGGGGTGGGTGGTGATCACGGCACACTGGTTGCAGGGTGTGCATGGCACCCTGAATGTGGCAGGAAGTGTGCACCGCTCACTGAGTGTAGGAAATGCATGGCACATCAATGGGGGGCAGAGCTACTCAGGAGAGGTTGAGGAAGCGACTTGAAGGTCAGCACAAAGGACAGTGAGACAATAGGACGTTTCTAGACAGATTTGGAGGCTTCCTGAAAAAGAGTCACTGTGGTGAGAGAGCAGAGAATGGGAGTGTACCCCACAGAAGCAGGAGTGTACCCCACATCCCTGCTGCTTTCCAGAGGTCCTTGTGGGACCCTGGGGCCTGTAAGCATCTGAAGAACAGCTTGGTGGGGGACCTCGCTGCAGACCACCAGCTCCTCTTTTTCCCAGCAATTGGTGAGGCTTAGGACTCATCAGGGAAGCTGCAGCTCCTAGAGGACCACTGTCACCCCTTATGTCTACATTTCTGGAAAAATACCAGCAAAGCCAAGAGGGAGTAATTTGCTTCAGGGCTGGGTTCAGACTCGCCCTCCAACAGCTCCAACAGCTGAGTGTCCCCTGGGCAGCTGCGTAGCCTCGGCCTCCCTCCTCCTAACGCAATTCTGCCCACTTTGGTGGTGTTGAGAGCTTACATGTGATGGCATATACAGTCTTTCTATGTGTACATATACAAGCGTGTATTCATATACAGACACAAGCATGTATTTTTATACAGATGTGAAGAGTGCATTTTTGTGCACACACAAGCATGTACTCATGTACCTAATAAACAAGCATGTATTCATGTGCACATACAAGTGTGTATGTACATATGCAAGCATGTATTTATGCATATGTGGAAGCCTGTATATACACATACAGGTCTGTATGTACATACACAGGCATATATTTGTGTACACATAAAAGCCTGTGTTTATGTACACAAGCTTGTATTTATGTACATACACAAACAAGTATTTATGTACATACACAAGCCTATATTTATGTACCTACACAAATGTGTATTTATATACATATGCAAGCATGTATTTGTATACTTAGGCAAGCATCTATTTGTAGGCACATGCAAGCCTGTATTTGTATACACACACAAGCATGTATTTGTGTACACATGCAAGCCTGTATTTGTGTACACATGGAACTGCATACCTACACCAGCATGTATTTATGTACTTACACAAGTATGTATTTGTGTACACACACCAGCATGTATTTATGTACTTAGGAAACCTGTATTTGTGTACACACGCAAGCTTGTATTTGAGTACATATACCAGTGTGTATTTGTGTACTTACACAAGCCTGTATTTGTCTACACATGTAAGCCTGTATTTGTGTACACACACAAGCCTGTATTTGTGTACATACGCCAGCATGTATTTATGTACTTATGCAAGTGTGTATTTGTGTACACATGCAAGCCTGTATTTGGGTATATACACCAACATGTATTTATGTACTTATGCAAGCATATATTGTGTACATATACCAGTGTGTGTGTATGTACACATACAAGCCTGTATTTATGTACATAAGTATGTATTTATGTACATACACAAGCATGTATTTATGCACATATACAAGCCTGTATTTATATACCTACACAAATGTATATTTATGTACATACACAACTATGTATTTGTGTACACACACAAGCCTGTATTTGTGTACATGCACAAGCTTGTATTTGTGTACTGTGGCTGTGTGTATTTGTATACACACGCAAGGCTGTATTTATGTACTTATGCAAGATTGTAGTTTTGTATACATACAGCCTGTACTTGTGTACACATGCAAACCTGTATTTGTATACACACAGTGGCTGCTCAGACCCACATGTCTTGTGTCATCACTAGGCTCCCAACAGCCAGGCTAGTTAGCTGAGGCATCCCTTCAGGGCCTTCCTTTGGGGTGGGATTGCATTTTCCATCTCCTGCTTTCACCTTCAATTGTACCCTCCCACCCCCAGACCTTCTTTCAAAAATTGGGATGCCACAGTGGTTCCTGCAACTGCCTTGATGCAAGACGCCCCTCTGACGTTCAAGGAACCCTCTGCAGGGTCACTGAGGCCATCTGGACCCAGATTATAAGGTTCAGACAATGCATGGGAGGGGACAGGGGATGTTTAAAGATTGTCCCATCACCTGGTGGAAAGAAAGACTCTTACCTACAAGCAGAAACAAGAGACTGCTATTTAGTGAAACAACAAACATGCAGTTTTTTGCACACATCTGAGTGTTTGCTGCTGTGACAGTTGAGGAGGCACTTGTGCGGCTGTGGTGACCAGAGGCTGGAGCTGTGCGGAAGCCCCAAAGTTTGCCGGTTGTTTATGGGGGAGTACAGTCTGCAGGGTTAATTTCTGCCCTGGCCACCAGACTCCTACTACAGGCAGGCACAGCCCATTTATAATGACAGGCTCAACTCTGGGACATGGGCTCTCCTCCCCACAGTGAGTAAACAGCCACAGGTGTGTCCATCTGCAGGTTTCTGACCATGACTCCCAAATCTGCCACGGGCACAGATAAAACACACAGGGTTGTCAGCCCCCCACAAAGTGCTGGTTGGGAGGATGGAGTGGGCCCAGGGTAGCCCTGGCATCACCCCACAGGGGTCCAGTGGGATTTCAGCAGTCAGGTCAGTCCACACCATTCAGGGATCGTCGTGGGATGTTGACTCAGCGTTTATGGAAACAATTCCCGAGAGGGACGATGAAAGTGCCGGACACATTCCTTTGGCTGCATGGAGTTGCTGCATCCTGTGCATAATTGAAATCACATTGACTTGTTTGTACCATGTCCTGGTTCAGTGCAGACTCTAACGCCAAGTCCCTGGGTCTTCTTCACTTAGACACTAGTGGCCAACACAGGTCGTTCCAAAAGGATTCGAGTTGGCCCTGCGTCCATGCAGCACTGCCACGCAGCCTGTGCCGGGTGCCCATCTATATGTGCTGTGAGTCTCATCACCAAGTCCTAGCATTTGCCTCTGTACTCGCTCCAAAAGCCTCACGCAGTGCTATGTCTACACTGGCTGGTGTCTGTGGAGAGCTTGCCTCCGCTGCTGCTCTGTGGTGTTGCCATTCCTGTGTGCATGTCAGAAAGCAGGGCTTTCCTTCAGGATCTGAACTGTGTGACTCAGTGCCAGGACTGCCCCCAGGCAGGACGTCCTAATGCCCCAGCAGTTGGAGTGCAGGGAGCAGCCGCTGCTGTCCTGGCCAGACCATCTTGCAGCCTCTCCGCGGAGCAAGGGCTTGTCATGCCGCTGTGATCCTCATGCGTACCTCGATCTGTGGTGATGTGGGGGGCCATGTGGTGACACGCGGTCCATGTTCAGCAGCTGAGCCAGCCTGTGAGAGGAGCTGAATCAGAACTCAGCGGCTGCCAGCTCAAGGAGAGACCCAAGTCACCGACCCTCACTGTGCGTGAGAGACGTGCTCCCAAAACATTGTGTGGGTCAAGCCTTAGCAAATGGACTCAGGCCTGTGAGTCTATCCACAGAAGTCACTGTTTCAAGGAATGGAAGGATCCTCTCTGTGTCCCCAGAGTCACTGGCACTGCTGCATCTTCTGAAGACCACTTGCACTGCATGGTTTAGACAAAATCGGATCTGTCTATATGAAGGTCCATAGGCCCCTGGTGCTTCCCTGATGACTGGAGGTCTTGCACATTCTACTAGTTTTTTTAAATTTTGTGTTTTTATTTATGATTTTTTCCCATTTTTATGAAGATCTTGTCGATGTTGATGATAATTATGAAGATATCACTTAGAGGGCCACCTTACAACTAGGTACTGTCGTGAGATCATTCACTAAGTACTGCCTGTGTGCTTAGTCCCGTGGGTCACCTAGAGGTCATCTGAAATAACCCCATTTCACTTTAAACGTTTGCAAGACATGTCTGACTGTCCTGTCTTGTCCTCGTTGCATGCTGTGTTGGGCTATATCATCAGGAACAAAAGCAGCAGTCCTCTCTTGCCATGACAGGGAAAGCTGAGGGACTTTTGATAGGCCAAGAGTTTCGTTTCTTAGAGAAGATTTTTTTTTTGAGTAGTAGTCTCACTTGGCCACCCAGACTGGAGTGGAGTAAGAGCATGGTTTTGAGGCCCCACTGCCCAGCTCAGACACCGCCTCCAACATCATGCGTGACCCTGAGCCATCTCCTAATTTCCTGATGTTACACCAACATGGGTCTGATGATGGCGTGTGTCCCTGAGTGGGGGTGTGAGGCTCGACAGGGCCACTGAACACACAGAACCATGGGGCAGGGCCTCGAGTGGCAAGCCTTGGGCGATGTCACCACCACTGTTACTTCCTCCACCCTGGCTGCCCCACGGCAGGGAGTGTCAGCAGGCTGGCGCCTTTGGCAGTGACCAGCACTGCTCCCCTGGGGCCACCTATGCAGGGGGAGGAAGTAGCTGTGGACGGTGGGGCCAGCCTCGCGACTAGCCACACAGGGGGGTGAGTACTGGGCTCTGAAAGAGCAGAAAGGTCTGTGGAGACAAGAGCTGTGTCATCTCAGAATTCCTCAGTCCATGAAATGGCTGCAGATAGGTTGGCACCCTCCTGGGAGACCCCAAGGGCTCAGTCCTTCATTCACACACATCATTCCTTCCCCCTGCCAACAAGTAATTGAGCACACTCGGTGCCCTGGGGAGATGCAGTGGCTGAACCGGGAGTGAGGTGGCACTGGGGGAAGGGCAGAAGGTCAGACTGAGGATGGGGCTTCACATTGTCTCCCAGGTTGCAGGGAACTGGTGTGGGAACAAGGGTCCCCCTAGACCTTTGATGCTCCCCATGAGCAGGTCATCCCGGGGGCAGCATGGCTGGTGAGCGATGTGGGTTGTGTCTGGCTCCAGGTTCAACCCCAGTGCGACCACTTGATGATGGATGATCCCGAGCTCTTCACTAGCAAACCTGTGACTCTGTTCCCACCTCACAGACATTCAGGAACAGCAAGTGCCCAGGAGCTGCTCCCAGGCTCTCGAGAGCCCCTCGGCGGAGCACTTGGCCTAGAACCCAGTTCAGTAGCGCTGTGTGGCATTCCGCCTTGACCCCTGCACCTCAATCTCCACATCTGTGATGAGGGCAGCTGGGCTGTGTAATTCCATGTCCCACATTCCTGGGCCTGTGTACTGATGGGGCCCTGGGCTGTGGGGCAGCTGGGGGTCTGCATGGAGGTAGGGAGGCAGGGCCAAGTACTCAGTGTCCACCATACTCTCGCCTACCCTCCATCCCGTCCCTCAATGCCTGAGCCGAGAGCCTCGCCTGTTTCTCCTTCCCAGGCCACGGGAAAAGGCCAGGGCAGAGGCCCGCCTCCTGGTGCCAGCCTCAAACTTTGGAATAAATGGGTGTTTGTAACCAGGAGGTAGAACTAAGAGGGTGGAGGACACTAGAGCAGGATCAGGAAGACGGCAAGCAAGTTGCTCTGAGGCGACATACAGCCCAACGCAGGCTGAGCTGGCCAGCCACAGGCAGAAAGCACTTTGGCGGCTGAGTCCAGGCAGGGCAGAAGGCCCCGGAGTTCCACATGGGCAGTCTGTGACATCTCTTCCTCCTGCCAGGCGGCCGTTTTCCTCCCCTCCCTCTTTCCCTTTTTCTTCTCCACCGTCCTTGCATCTGCAGATAAAAGAACAAGTCTCGCCAGAGCTCCAGGGCTCCTGGCCACAACTGCCATGGGCAAACATGCACCAGGTGAGGTTGTGAACTTGGCACACCCAGGTAGCCAGCCATGACCATGTGAGCTGATCTGTTCTCTGTGCATTCAAGGTTTTTGTCAAATGCAAGCTCATCTAAAGACCCGAGGCTGGAGCCCACCTTGGGGCATGGCTGTCTCAGCCCTGTAGGGATCCCAGATGTGACTGTCTCAGGTAGAAAAACTGACCAAGCTATGAATGGGCCCCCATGTAAACTGAGGGATACTTTGTTCGTGAGAGAAAGATGCTGCTGACTGGCAGAAGTCCTGGGCTTTTTTGTTTTTTTGGTTTTTTTTTTTTTGAGTTGGAGTCTCACTCTGTCACCCAGACTGGA
>CAUYQG010281296.1:0-13262 GCA_963574415.1 Tarsius wallacei | reverse complement strand
TTTTTTTTTTTTTTTTGAGTTGGAGTCTCACTGTCGCCCAGACTGGAGTGCAGTGGCCGCTCCCGGCCACCGCAGCCTCGACCTGCTGGGCTCCGGCGATCCTTCCACCTCAGCCTTCCAAGTAGCTGGAACTACAGGCGCGCACTACCACGCCCAGCTAATTTTTTGATTTATTGTAGAGATGAGGTCTCGCCAAGTTGCCCAGGCGGTTCTCGAACCCGCGGGCTCAGGCAATCCACTCACCTCAGCCTCCCAAAGGCGCAGGATTACAGGCTGAGCCACCAAGCCCGGCTGTAATGTTATGTTTTTAAAATGCAGTAATGGGAAAGAACATGTGTTGGTAGCAGAAGAGGTACAGGAGTAATGTGAAGTGAGGCTGGAAGGGTAAGCATAATTTTGGTCAAAAGGGCCTTGTGATGTAATGGAAGTGAAAAAATGTATTACCTTTATTTGCTTTTTTTTTTAGAGACAAGTCTCTCTCAGGCTGGTCTCAAAATCCTGGCCTTAAGCTATCCTCCTGCCTCAGCCTCCTGAGTAGCTAGGATTATAAACAAGAAATGACCACACCCAGTGAAAAATGTATTATCTTAACAGCTGGTACCAGAATTCCTCTTAAGAAGGTTACTGTAATTTTTTGAGGCAATACTTGGAATGCTGCTTGTTGGTAAAACACAGGCATAAATGTCAGCGGCGACTAAGATAAGCATTTTAGGAGGTAGCTAAAGTAATCTTACTGAAACAAAGAAAGAAATTTGTTTTAGCTCCTGAAAAGGAGGAGAAAAGAAGAATCAGAAATATGATGCACAATTGGAGACCATGTAAGGTGAAGAGCCAGAGCAAATTTGGGTGTTGGAGTAGCTAAGAAGCATTTCAAAAAAGGGTTGCCTCATGCTCGATTTGACGTCATTTGCATTTGGTTTAATATAAACCCTCTCAAAATTAGCTCTGTGTCAGCTAGTTTTATGGACAAATTCTAGGGGATTTCATGTTTGCAGAACTTAAAAAGGACAGAATCACATATCTGAGTTGCTGCAGAGCACAACCCACTAAACCTGAGCCCAGAAGTGGTGGTACTATTGAGAAAGGTGCTCCCCACAAAGACACAGATATCTTAGGAACTCGGACTTCCAAGGTTTTGTAGTGACCTTATTTAGCTCTCAGTGGATAATAGGTGTACAGCTGACACGTGGGTTGCAGAAACCAAACATGACAAGTCTCAGCTTGGTCTTGGAAATGAGAGACAGCCACTGAGGTGGCTGAGGCCGAGATAGCCCTGCCTAAAGGTTAGGAAATGACCTGAGAACAAGGATGAGTTACTGCTGGCTCGGGGTTGGGAGAGTGATAGGAGAAGATGAAAATTACAGAGCATCTTATTTTGCGGATGGGAAAAAAATCATCTTACAAGGGGGACCTTAAAAATAAACTCATAAAACCCAGGACACAGAGCAATGCTGTGATTGACAACGTAACGGAGAGACAGCTAGGCGGCTGTTTATTTGGATCACCAACTCATTGTTTCATACTTTAGTTTCTAGCAAAGTCTAAAATTAGCTTCTCAAATATCATCAGCATTTAAGAAACCATATTAGCATTAGCAGAGGGAAATGAGAAATGATGTGTGAACAGCTTCCTAGGGAGCACTGACATTTTCTCAGAAATGGTTCTTGGAAGGCCCATCATTCTTATCAACAACAAACACTTTTTGAGGATCAACTTATATTGGGACACTCTGACAGATCCAGCTTACTGAGAGCTCACTCAGTTCTGAAGAGCAAAGGAGAAAAACAGTAATTTTTTATTGAAGTCAGGTCAGCATTGTGGTTAAGAATATGAGCTTTGGAGTCAAACAGAATTCAGTTTCAGACCCAGCTCTACCACTTAATGGTTGTGTAATCTTGGGAATGTTACTTAATTTCTTTGTGCCTCTGTTTTCATCTATAAATGAAGGTTAACAACAATAATTTTCATAACAGAGTAATAAGAATTAAACAACACAATAGCAATAATAGCTGAGCACATAATAAGCAATAATAACTTATTATAGCACTTAATATTTACACTGTGTAAAGTACTTTGTGTGTAGTTTTTAATCCCCATAAGAATTCTGTGAGGCAGATGTAATTGTCATACCCATTTTACAGATGAGATAATGTATGTAAATTACTTACAAGATGAATGCCACATATTATGTGATCAAAATTGTTGGCTATTATGTCCATGTTATTACAAGTGACTTGATGTCAGACAGTGTAAGTTGATACGAAGGGTGAAAGGTCACCTCATTATCTTTTCTGTGTGGGAGAATTACATCACCCTTAGACATGCAACCTAGCAGCCTCCTGTGGGAAGGTTTTCTCAGCTTCTTTGGCAATTACTCTACTACTTTGTAATTATTTGGTACATAATAAAGAGCTATTGAAGATTTTTCTATAGAGCAATGGCATGAGCAAAGCATATTAAAGGAAATTGATTTAGCAATGGTATGTAGAATAAATAAGATTGAGGAGAGGGGAAGCAGAGAAACCAGCTAGGAACTTAATATTACTGCTGGCAAGGGGTACGACAATGCAATAGGAATTAGAGTTCTGGTGACAATGTTTTTTAAGTTTTGTTTCTCTGTGCATGAGGGATAATCATCTGTAGTGCTCTTTTTTTGCAATGCTTTTGTCTGGTTTTGATCCAGAATAATGCTTGTCTCATAAAACAAGTTAGGAAATATTCTCTTCTCTGCAATTTTCTGGAAAAGTTTATATAGAATTGGTATTTTTTTCTTCCTATTGTCATATATTTTACTTATTCATATGTTATGAACCACACAATATATTGTTATTATTTTTGTGTAAAGACTGAATTATCTTTTTAAGACATTTAAATAATAATTAAAATGATCATATATTTATTCATAAAATTACTATTTATAGTGCTTTTTATTCTTTTATGTAATTCTGTATTTCCATCTGGTGTCATGTTTCTTCTACAATAAAAATGTTCTTTAACATTTCTTGTAGTGAGGATCTGCTGGTAATAAATTCTTTAAGTTTTTGTTTATCTGAGAAGATCTTTATTTTGCCCCCACTGTCTTCTTATTTCCATTGTTTCCAATGATAAATCTGGTGTCATTTTTATCTTTTTTAGCTGCTTTTAAGATTTCTTCCCTATGACTAGTTTGGAGAAATGTAATTATAATGTACCTTAATATCATTTTCTTCATGTTTCTTGAGCTTCGAATTCATTGAGCTTCTTGGACCTGTGAATCAATAGCTTTCACCAAATTTGGAAAATATTTGGCCATTATTTTTCCAAAACTTTTTTCTGTGTAATATCCCTACTTCAGAAAATCCAATTACACATACATTAGGTCACTGATATTGTCTCACGGCTCACTGCTCTTTTTATTTAAAAAAAAAAAAATTTTTTCTCTGTTTACTTTCTATTGCTTTATCTTCAAGGCCATTAATCTCTTCTTATGTAATTACAATCTACTGTTAATCCTACCCAGGGTATTTTTTTTTAATCTCAGACATTGTACTTTTCATCTCCAGAAGTTTCATTTGAGTCTTTTTTATATCTTCACGTATTCACTTGACTTTGTAAATCTTTACAAAAGATTTCTAATAACTTCTAATGTCTTTACCTGCTAGTTCTAAAATCTCTATTTTATTTTGGATATTTTGATTGATTTTTTGGAGGGGTAGTCACCTTTCTGCTTCTTTGCAAGAACTCTCTGACTGAATATAAGACATTGTAAACTTTATCTGCTTTGGTATCAGATATTTTTGTATTCCTATAAGTGTGCTTAAACTTAGTTTCAGGCTTTGGAATTTTCCTTGAAAATGGTTTAATCCTTTTGGATCTTGCTTTTAATATGTTAAGTGAGACCAGAGCTGAATTTTGTCTAAGATTATTTCCCACTAATGAGGCAAAACCTTTCCAATAACTCTACCAAATGGCCCATGAATTATGAGTTTTTTTCAGAATGAATTATAAGAGTAGTCACTATTCTTGGTCCTGTGGTAGTGCTGGGCACTATTCTTTTTAATCTTTTTGGATGGTTATTTTATCCAGTCTAAATAATTTCCTCAAACACATTTGCCAATCAGTACTCTGCCTAATACAAGGGGATCTTCCTCAAGCACTAACCACATTTTGTGTGCTCAATAGTCGAATGTGATTAATGGCCAATGTTTTGGTCAATGCAAATATGAAACATTTCCATCACTGCAGAAAGTTCTACAGGAAAGAATTATTCTAGAGTCAGATTTGTCTGACATTAAACCTTCACTCAGTGTGTCAGTGCTTCTCAAAATTTTATTGTGCATTTAGATCAGCTGGGGATCTTGTCAAAATGCAGATTCTGATTCAGGAGATCTGAAAGGTACCTGAGATTCTTCATTTCCTAGAAGATTCCAGGTGTTAATAATGCTGTGAGTCCACAGACCACACTTGAGTAATATTGTAAATCATGAAATATAAGCTTGTATACATTATTAAGTTGGTCTATTTTCCTTTCATGGGGAAAAAAACATACTGAAACAAACAAAAAGTAGCCTGATAGTGAGGAAAGATTGGTGTAACATTTCTTAACTTTTTTACTTTTATGCAATAGTTTCTGTACCTGACACCTATCCCCTTACAGATTAATTTCCTAAAGATATATTTAGAAGGGTAAGTTTCATGTTTGCTAAATTTTAATGTGAACAAAACTTTTATGGTAAGAGGATAAAATAGCATTCAGTGATATGCTGGAGTTGGCTCATACCAGGTTATGAGAATTGATTGTGAAATTTTCAGAAATTTTGCAAACTCATTGTTAAATACAGCCATTATTCAAAATTAAATTAAAATATACTTAAGTTAAATTGAAAAGAAAGATTCAACTACTCAAATGCATCACTTCCTAATTTACTACTTTACTAATTTACCACTTTCCTATTATCTGCCTCTTGACGTTATTAGCATCTATTTTATCTGCCCAGTAAAATGTTCCATATTGGTGAGATACTCCATGTTGGTAGGTTAAAATTGACCACAGTGGGAGTATTCACACTACATAAACAAGAAAAAATTGCAAATAAGGGTTTTGCCCTCCTACCCAGAGAGCTGGTTATTACACATTTACCAGCATACCTCTGATGGTGATGCCTTAGGAACAATAATAAATTTACAGAGGGCCATAATTCAATTGCCTCTCCAACTAGAATATTTTTCATCAATTCTTAGAGCTATCTGGAATAAGACATTTTGAAATATGAGAGGAACATGATAACTAAGTCTAGGAACAGATAGCTTACCCAGGAGAATAGGCTGGATTCTTAGATGCAAAGAATCTGGCATACCACTATAATCCAATTTCTTACCTACTGCAGGAACCACGAGGCTACACAAGGTCTTGAGGGAGAGAAGCAAACGGCATTGATTTTTAACTGGAACAGAGATTCTAGTCATTTATGTGCAGGGGACAAAACTTATTAACGTAGGACTGTTCCTTCCATGTGCCCTTACTGCCTCTTCACTTTCCCAGTATCCTCAGAAAAATCAAAGAGTATCTGTGCTTTGCCATCACAGTTTCTAGATCTTTTATGATGCAGAATTGGGAGAATGGATAAGAAGAATAAGAACAAAAATGTATGGGGAAGGTTGAAAACGAGACCTAAATTGAGACCTAAAGGAATTACCCATTCTAAGGGTCAGTTGCAGAGGTGTGATGAACGTTACAGCTAAGTAAATAGAAAACCAAGAGATGGTGTAGCTTAATCCCAGTGAGAGGAGGCATGGGTAGAGATGTGTTTTAAGAGGTTAATGGGGTGTTCATGTTAAACCTTGTCATCCCTGTGAAAGCCTTACTCTATCAAAGAACAACAGAAGACCGCTGAAGAATTTTAAAGAGAGAAACCGTAGGGATACATTTGTATTTTAGAAAGAACATTTCAGCGGCAAAATGGAGAATACATTGGAATGGGCTAAGCCTGGAGACAATGAGACCAGTTGGCAATACCCTGATGATAATGAATAATCACAGAAGTTATGAATTATTTATACCTTTGCAGTGGGAGTGGGTAAATCAGACAGAAAGATAAGTGTAATATAGGCTACTGAAAAGTCATGTGAATATCTGAGCTCTTAATCTTCTCACCCTGGGTATTGGCATCATACCTGGCTCCGCAGAGTGCTCCTTTCCCCACTATAATTATACAGGACCTATTGCATGCAAGGTATTCTGGATAAATTTCTAGTGTTCAGAAGGAGTTTAAACCATCAACAATGTACCCATTTTATTTTGGCAAAGTGTCTCTCTTCTAAGGAAAAAAAGCACTTCATAACATTGTTTTATAAGCTTACGGGTTCCCTGTGAAACTGGGATAATCAACAATCACGATCTATTGACTCATTCACAGGATTGAGCATTCACAGACTGATTGAAAAACTATCCAGAGAGGAAGCAGTCTCTCCTTTAGGAATCTTCCATGCCATCAATATTGATAAACCAGCTGCATCCTTGAAAGATTAAGATTTATGTTTGAGAACCCTAAGGATCCATACATCAAGAGAACTAGTGAAGAAACTATGACTAAATTTATTTATTAAAAGTATAGATGTGTTTTCAGCCTGAGAATAATCACTAATGGTATCAGTATACCTTCTGTATATATTTTCTCCAGATATTTTAGTTTGGAATAACTTGATTCCAATTTCCATGCATTAATGTTATCACAATTATAATTATGCATGACTTAAAATGGGATTATGTTCTGAGAAATATGTCAGTTGTGTGATTTCATCATTGTGTGAACATCATAGAGTTTACTTATGCAAACCTAGATATTCTAGCCTACTACATACCTGGGCTATGTTGTACTGCTCCTGGGCTGCAAACATGTACACCATGTTAATTTACTAAATACTATAGGCATTTGTAACATAATGGTAAGTATTTGTGTATATAAGCATATCTAAATGCAAGAAAAGGTGCAGTGAAAATACACTATTATTATCTTATGGGACTGTGGTCATATTTGTGGTCCATAGTTGACCAAAACATCATTGCACAGTACATGACTGTACCACATCTAAAAATGCAAAGCAATACATTCTCTTTTGTTGTTGTTGTCGTTAAAACTATGTCATTGTTGAGTCTACCTTTTCTATAAGAGCTGTACCTAAATACTTCAAACTTTATGCACTCATAAAAATGTGATTCTATTTTGAGAATATTCAGTATCTATGCAGATTAATTAAATATATGCATAGAATTCATAAGGATACACAAAGCAATATACATCTTTCCTATATATACACAGATTAGATAGATAGACCATTCTAGAAAAAATTATTATTTTTGGTGTAATATGTGTAATTCCGTCCCTCAAGATACTAGAGGCTATTTGAAATATAGAATTCATATCAGACTGTGCAGTTAAACTCTAGGTAAACTTTTTTGATGAAGGGAATGTAACATACCAGAAAGAATACCTTTCAAATCCAAGTTCAACCACAGGGCTATGAAACTCACTGTAGTATAATGCAGATAGTAAACCTGGGAGATAGGTATTATAGAGAAAGTGCCCAAATGTTAGAATAACTCAAGAAGCTAAAAGAAGAGACTAGCAGTAAAGAAGCAGTAAAGAAGAAGTACTCTCAGGAAAGCAAGTCTACTACTTATTCATACTACATTTAAGACCTGTAACTTGAACACTTTTATGACACCGGATGCTAAACAACTCCTTGCAGGTGAAGTGTTGCATCCAGGTTTCAGTCCCGTAGCTCTGTCCATTCACTCATTCGGCAGATATTAAGAATTTTCTAAAGCTATGCCTCAAGCCTAAGGCCAGAGATACCGGGCTTTGGGGCTGAAATGAGAACAAGGAAAGGAAAGAAAATTAGATTGTGCATTTGAGAAGGGATTTATAGAGTGCTAAGGGCTGGAAGATAGTACAGAAACAGTAATAAAAATAGCTATTATTTAGTGTACACTTACATGCCTTCACTGTTCTGAAACCTTTGTGTGTATTAGCTCATTAAATCTGCACACAATCTAGGAAGTTGGTATAATTATTACCCACATTTTATAGAGGAGAATATAGAGACATAGAGTTTATGTCATTTGTCCAATGTCACACTACACTTCCCATTCAGACTGCTCTATGCAGAATAAGGCAGATGTTTGTTACTTCCAATTAAGCAATGGAGATCATCATCATCATCGTCGTCATCATCAGCATCATCCAGTATTTGGCATGTGTCAGACATGGTTCTAAGTGTTTTATACATGTTAACTAACTGAATCTTCACAACAACACTCTTTCTTTTTTCTTTTTTTTTTTGAGATAGACTTTCTTTTTTAGTTAATAGACTATATATTTTATAGAAGTTTTGGTTTTACAGGAAAATTGTTTGGAAAGTATAGATATTTTCTAATACCATTCTTTCCCCAACCCCGCCCTCAACACACTTAGTTTTCCTATTAGTAACATCTTGCATTAGTGTTCTACTTTTGTTACAATTGATGAACCAATATTTATACATTATTATTCATTAAAGTCCATATTTCACATTAGGGTTGGCTGTGTTGTACAGTTGTATAGGTTTTGACAAGTATGTAGTAACATGTATCCATCATTACATCACACAGAATAGTTGATTGCCCCCGAAAGTCCCCTGTGCTCAACCTAACCATCCCTCCCTCACTACCTCCAAACCCTTAGCAATCATTGATCTTTTCACTTTCTTTATAGTCTGCATTTTCCAGAATGTCATATGGTTGAAATCATGCTGTATGTAGCATTTCATGATGGCTTCTTTCGCTTAGCAATATGCGTTTCAGATTCCCCCACATCTTTTTGAGACTTGATGTCTCATTTGTTTTTATTGCTGAATGATATTCCATTGTATAGATGTACCAGTTTGTTTACCCATTCACCCATTGAAGGGCATTTTGATTGCTTCCAAGTTTTGGCAAGAATGAACAAAGCTGTTGTAAACATTCATGTGCTAGTTTTGTGTGGACATAAGTTTTCAACTCATTTGGGTAAATACCAAGAAGCATGAATGCTAGATCATATGGTAAGAGTATGTTTAGTTTTGTAAGAATCTGCCAAATGATCTTCCAAAGTGGCTATACCATTTTGCATTCCTACCAGTAATGAATGAGAGTTCCTGTTGCTCAGCAACCTACCCAGTATTTGGTGTTGTCGATGTTTTGACTTTTTGCTATTCTAATAGGTAATATAGTTGTATCTCATTGTTGTTTTAGCTTTCAATTCTCTAATGACAAGGATATTGAGCATCTTTGTATATGTTTATGTGCCATCTGTCCAGATTATTTGCCCATTTTTAATTGGGTTAACAACCCCACTTTCAGATGAGATCACTGAGACACGGATGAATTCAACAACGTGCCCAAAATTGCACAGCTGAGGTTGAGTGCTGGCAGAAGTCCACATTCCTGATCACATTCTATATTGCCATTGGGTTACAGGTTTTAGAGTGTAAAAGCCTGGGTCTTAATATTGGTTCTATAATACTAGTGTCTAACTTTTGGGAATCTACTTAATCTCTCCGAGACTCAGTTTCTTCTTCTGTAATATGAGAATAACAGGTCTCATTGTTGTCATGCGAATTAAAAGAGACAGAGTAGAGAAAATGCTGAATTTGTTCTCAGCACATAGCAGCTGCCAATGAATGGTGGCTATTAATAGTTCAATGCCACATGAAAGAGTGAGAAGGTCCTCTAGTAACCATGAAAATCAGCTCCTGCCTGGAAATGAAAATAGATCAGTCTGGGACTGGAAATTCTGTGGAAATTCAGACACTTCTTGGTGAGGTTTTCATAATCAGTTGTCAGCTGACACCTCACCTCCTTACATCTAGCGCATATGAATGAGGAAAGGGGGTTATAGTTCTTAAAAGAAGAAGAGAATGTTACTGTATTCAATTTCCCTTTCCTGTTTATATTATCCTCCTGCTATCCCTGAAAAAAAAATCACAGTTCTATTAACCTTCCAGCTAATAAAGCATACCTGTAACAAGATATGCCCTGTTCATCTCCGCTGAAACTGGAATGGTGGCAGGAAAGAAAACTATCCAAGCAATTACTCCAGATGTGAATGGATGACTCTCAGAGCTCCTCTGAAACTGCAGGAGTTCTGGGTTGAGAGTGTCCCTAAGACTATATTTTTCTGTGTATATGTGTGTGAGAGAGAGAGAGACAAAGAGAGTTAGTTGTAGAAAGATAGAGCGTTATAGATGTAAAAGCCTTTATCAATAAAAGTAGAGGCAAACTGAGCAGTTTATGAAACTTTTTTAATGAAAGTGATCAAAAACAAAGACTATAGGTTCAAAGAGAAAAAAAATTCCTTAAGAAACCTGATCTTCAGGCCTCCCACATTATTCCAGTGCTGTAACATCTTTAAAATATCTTACTTTCTTTAAATAATTACCCTTAACTAATTTGGGTATTTTTTTCCCAGAAGAGTTAGCAAAATTAAATAATTTACCTAAATATTTGAGATCAAAATCCAAGTAGTTCCCCTTAGTCATTCAAGTTTCCAGAACTTACCTTTCTTCTTCTAGCAGTAGTTAGTGAGAAAGTTGCATTTAGTAAGATGACAAATTAAATAACTATGTTTGGAAGAAACAAGTTCCACAGGTTTAGATTGGTACTAAAACTCTGCAAAGTACTTTGGTTTGGATTTTTACCTATGATTTTCATTCAACCTTTTTTGAGTACTTCTCCTGTGGTACAACACTGATTTAGATGCTATTATTATGAAGATGAGCTCTCCATATTAAATAAACAGGTGTAAGGGTTGGGGAGTAGCTATGATAGGAGAGAAAAGAAACTAACGTTTTAATGAGCACTTACTCACTGCCAGTCTCATTTATAGACAGTATTCTATTTCATACTCACAATAATCTTATGACACAAATGATTACTGAGAACTGAAGCTAATAAAATTTCCCACACTTACGTTAAACAAACCTGGAACAGGACATATCTGTGCGTTAACCAATACTGAAAACAAGCAAAAATAACCTAACTACTTGCTCCTGGAAGACAAGGCCATGAGTCAATGAAAATAGGTTAATTCCAGGATTAACTTCATACTTGCCTCACTTGAACTTACCAGACCAAAGCTATTATGTCATAATTTCTGCACAATCCTAACCAGTTCTCCACCTTAAAATTATTCAGTCCTTGCCCTAAATTCTATAAATATCCTCCCCTGACTTCTCCCTTCTGTGATACTACTAAGTCTCTGTCAGGGTGATGGTCACCCTTACAATAGTAAATCTAACACACTTAGATTTGTTTGATCAATAGTGTGTTTTGTTTGTTTGTTTTTGGGGGAGACAGCAGTCCATATTTTACAGATGAAGAAATTTTCCAAAACTTACCCAGCTATTATGAAGTACTTTCCTGAAAAGCCAACTGTTAAACCCAGCTGTAACTAATTCTGAAGGTCCTATTCTATCCACAGATGTATGCATTTAGGCATAAGTGCTAGATTAGATAAAGGAAACAGGCTTTTACTGTATAGTCTCAGAAGTTCACAAGCAAACAACTTTAAGAGATGGCAGCATGAAAAATGGCAATCTATAAATGCAAAGGAAATTCAAGTCCTTAAATCAAGTCAAAATTTATTTATGGCCATCTGCTCTTCATAGTGACACAGCAATAAAATGCATAAATAAATGAGTCACATAAACAGATGCAAACGAAAAAAAACTGAAGCCTAAGAACTGATAGATAACAACAGATGATACTTAGAATTTTCCATGTGATCCTAAGAAAATCTCATAAGCCCTCCTGGGTCAGTGTTCAATGTGCTTTATAATCAAAGATGTTTGGGGCCTGAGCATCAAATGGTTATTGAAAATACAAAACATCAAATAAAAAATGCAAAAGTATTTCTGTTTCAAATGCATTGAAGATACTTTGTTGACTTCAAAGTAAAACAAAGTGAACAGACTGCGAAGGAGGTGGAATTTGATCAATAGTCCCAGTCTTATTTGTTCTAAAAGTAGGTAGAGATAAATATCTTAAAAAGCACAATCAAATAAAGGAGAACAACGAACCCATTTCCCAGAAAATATAAGACACATCTGTCCTGGACAAGGGCTCCCAGCTGGGCAAGTAGGGCTCTAGGGTCGGGATGAAAAGCCAGGGTCAAGCATGAAAAGCCAGGGTCAGGATGAAAATCCAGGCATGGTGGGCATTGATGAGGGTTCAAAGAGACATAGGATGGAGGGTACACACAATTTCAATAGCAGAGAAAATTTCTTTAACTCCTGCTGGGTAGAGTAACTATCAATTATAAATACTTGAGAATGCAAATTGTACTGTTGATAAATGAGTTAATAGCAATAATAACAACAAAAATAATATTCATAGCTATCACTTTCATGTAGCACTTGTTCTGTACCAGGCAACGTTCTAAGCACTTTACACAGACTAACTTATTCAGGTTCACCCTGTGAGTACCTCTGAGATAGGCATTGCTATCCTTATTTGCTGTATGAGGAAACTGAGGCATAAGGAGATTAAGTGACTTGTCCAGGTCTCAGAGAAATAGCTGAGGCAGGATGAATCAATCAATCAACTAATTAACAATGCAGCCCCTTTAGATGTTCTGCCTTAGCAAGCAGAAATACATGTGATTTTCTGCTCTACTAATGTAGAAACACAACCTCTCTCAGCAATCTCCTTCAGACTTCAGTACCGAGTACTCATCAGCATTCATACAGGATATGGGCTTCTCCTCTCTGCTGTATAGCATTTTGTGCTTATTAACCACTTATAAGGCACACCGTTTCTTGCATTTTATCTGCCATTTCTTTCTTATTGAACAGACTGAGCACAACATAATGTTATATATATGAGAATGATTAATTCAAGCTAACATATCCATCACCTCACACACTTATCATGTTTTGTAGTGAAAACATGTAAAATGTATTCTCTTAGCAGTTTTTTTTTGTTTTGGTTTTGGTTTTGGTTTTGGTTTTGGTTTTGGTTTTGAGTTGGAGTCTCCGTCGCCCGGACTGGAGTGCAGTGGCCGCTTCCGGCCACCGCAGCCTCGACCTGCTGGGCTCCGGCGATCCTTCCGCCTCAGCCTTCCAAGTAGCTGGAACTACAGGCGCGCCCTACCACGCCTGGCTGATTTTTTGATTTATTGTAGAGATGAGGTCTCGCTTGCCCAGGCGGGTCTCGAACCCGCGGGCTCAGGCAATCCACTCACCTCAGCCTCCCAAGGCGCGGGATT
>CAUYQG010281292.1:0-45627 GCA_963574415.1 Tarsius wallacei | reverse complement strand
TAATACTATAAGAAAAGGTTGACAGTAGTGGGAAACTGCAGAGGGTGGGGAGGGGGTTGGAGGCTGAGGAGGTGGCATTGGCAGTAGTAGGAATCTGCCTGGGGAAGCGGGGGCACACCTCATCAACGAGGGTACCTGCATAATGAATATTTGTATACCTAACCCTGAATTGTACCGCACGATTTTAAAATAAAAAATTTTAAAGTTAAAAAAAAAGATACACAAAGCTGGTTCTTGGAAGAGATTTATAAAATTAATAAACTTTAGAAGACACAAATTACAATATCAGTAATTACTACAGACTCCATAATATTAAAAGGATAATAAAATTGTATGTGTATTTATATATGGTAACAATAAACAATTAGAAAACACAATTTAAATGGTAATACCATTTAGGATAGCTCCCAAAATGTGAAGCCCATGGATATAAACCTATGAAAACGTGTAAAAGATACATATGCTAAAAACTACATATCTTGATGAAATAATTATAGATGTCCTAAATAAATAAAGACATTTACATTGTTGATGGACTGGGGCACAAAACATATTAAATATGTGAACTCTACCATAATTGACCTATTGATTAAATGCAATTCCAATCAAAATCTCAGCAGACTATTTTGTAGATGTAAACAACCTAATACTAAAATGTATGTGAAAAGGAACTAGAAAAGCCAAAGCACTTTTTTAAAAGAATGGAAAAATTACACCACCCAATTTTAAGAATTATTAAAAAGTTTCAGTAATAAAACTTGTATAGTATTAGAGAAGGAATAGACACATAGATCAATGACCAGTGGGACAGAATGTAGAGTCCAGATACAGACCTATACAAATATACTAACTGATTTTTTACAAAGATACAAAGACAAGATACAAATTTCCAACAATTGGTGATAAAACAATTGGACACAATTGGTATACAAAAGGAACCTCAAACTAATCCTCACGCTCATGCTAAAAGTGGATCATAGATCTAAATATAAAACACAAATTATAAAATCATAGAAAAAATCTTCATGGCATGGGATTAGTCAGTTAGATTTTAGACATAACATTAAAAAAAGAATATATTTAACAAATTAGACTTTGTAAAATTAAAAATTTTTCTCTGGTAAAGACAAAGAGAGTGAAAAGATAAGCTACAGACACACAAGAAAACATTTCAAATCTCATTCCCAGCATAGAATTTGTATTCAAGTTATATTTTTAAAAACTCTGAAAAATCAATGGTAAAAATACAAAGAGCACAGTTCATCATTTATTTATTTATTTTAATCTTCTGTGATGTACTTTGTTTCTTCAACATTGTGTTTGTAGGATTTATCCATAGAGTTGTGGTTTATTCATTTTTGCTACTATATAATACATATTTGTCCATTTTCTATAGATGAATACAAGGGGGGACTCCCAAAAACCAGAATTATCTTTTGGAGAGCTAGCCCCTTGTAGTACACTTGGAATTTAAAAATACAAAGAACAAAGTTTAAAAATGGGCAAATGTCTTGAACAGCTTTTTCACCAAAAAAGGTATAGGCAAGATAATCAAACACAGAACTGTGTGCAACGTCATTAGCCACTAGGAAAATGCAAATTAAAATGACAATGGCATAACACTAGAATGATAATGTGAACACAACAAAACAAAAAAAGACACTGACATTACCAACTACTGGTAGAGATGTGGAGTAACTAGAACTTTCATACATTTATAATGGCGATACAATATGACATAGCTGCTTAAAAGTATGTTGGCAATTTCTCATCAAGGTAAATAAATGCTTACTATATAACCTATAAATCCCACTCCTTAGTATTTATGCTAGCAAAATTTAAATTTCTGTACACAAAGCAACCCATATATATGAATGTTTATAGTAGGTTTACTCATATTTGCCCCAAATTGGCAACAACCAAAATGTCACTCGAGAGGTGAAGAGAAAATCAAACTGGTATTTTCTTACAATAAACTACTACTTATCAGTCAAATAGATAGATTAGTAATACATACAACAACTTGAATGAATTTTAGAGGAATTATACAGAATAAAAGAAGCCAACCTCAAAAAATTTACCTACTATATGATATAGCATTTCAAAACGGAAAAGCTATGATGGCAAAAAAATCATTGAGTACCAAGGGTTAAAAGTGGGAGGAAAGTGTGCCTACAAAGAAGTAGCATAAGGTTTTGGGACAATGATGGAGTTGTTCTATATTGTGATTCTGATGATGATGTCATATATCTCTATATGTGATATAATTCATACAATTTACAAAAGTATAATTTATTTTACTATAAAGTAATTCTTAAAATAAAAATAGAAGGAAAAAAAATTTTCTCAATGCTTGTCTATTGCCTTTATATTATCTTCCAAACTTCATAGCAGGAAATGAATGACTTCTTCCATTCTCTGGCTACACATGTCTTCCTAACCCATTCTCCCATCATTGTTCTGTCCTGGCAAGGTTCATGATGTGAATCTGTTTTCGCTGTCTCATTCACTTAAGTTTTTTTCTTTATTTTCTAAAGATCCAAGTCATAATATACAATTTCATCAGTGCTGATTATTTGAGACCAGCAGCATATCTGGAGCTGGTTACCTGGCAGATGTGATTGGTTACAACATTACCTTATTCACCAAAGGCACATTCAATTTTCAGAAACTTAAAAAGGGATCAATGTTTTTATCTGTGAGTTTTTAAGACTTTTGTAGGCAGGGTTGATTTTCATCCTACTGACAATTTGAACAATTTTTCATGATTCCAACAATCCTATGAAAAGATAAAAAGCAGCTGGGACTATTTACCCTGGAAGAAACATGGTTGAAAGGCGAGTATAAACCATTTGTATAAATGGTGAATAGTTGTTTGCCGTCTCGACAAAGGACATAGGAAAAGGAAATGCTCATCAGTTGCACCATGAGGGATTAAGCATGCATTAAGGAAGACTTCCTACCAAGAAAATGTGTTTACCTTGCTGAAAAGCATGACTGAGGTTGGTTATTCTTCAAATCTCTTTAAGAAAAGTATAGATTCCTTTTATTTTTTAACTGACAGATAAATCATATGTATTTACTGTGTACAGTGAGGTGTTTTGAAGTATATAGATGTTGTGGAATGAGTACATTTATCAAATTAACATATGCAATACTTCAGATAGTTATTTTTGCAGTGAGAACACTTTATATCTACTCTCTTATTTTTTCAGAGTACTGTATATATACAATATATAGTATAGTCACCATGTTGTACAATAGATCTCTTGAACTTATTCCTCCTAACTAAAGTTTTGTATCCTTTGGCCGCCATCTATCCAACACCTCCAACCACCCCAGACCCTGGTAACCACTATTCTACTCTCTCCGTCTATGAGATCAATGTTTTTAGAGTCCACATATAAGTGATATCATGCAGTATTTGTCTTCCTGTGCCTGTATTATTTCACTTATAATGTCCTCCAGGCTCATCCGTGGTGTCACAAATAACAGGTTTCCCTTCATTTTTGTGACTGAATAGTATTTCATTTTGCATATGTGTCACGTATTTTTATCCATCCATCCATTGGTGGACACTTAGGATGATTTCATATCTTGGCTGTGGTGAAAATACTGCAATGAACATGGAAGTGTAAATATCAAATACTTATTTTGTTTCCCTCAGACATATACCCAGTGGTGAGATTTTTGGATTACATGGTAGTTCTATTTTAAATTCTTTGAGGAAACTTTATACTATATATATGTATGTAAAATGGCTGTACTAATTTATGTTTCCACCAACAGTGGAACAAGGGTTTCCTTTCCTTCACATCTTTACCAAGATGTATTGTCTTTTTGATAGTAACCATTCCCTTTTTTTTTTTTTTTTGCAGAAAAGGAAACAAAAGTCTTTACTGATAAATAGACTACAATTAAATAAATAGAGCAACGGTTTGTTGGGGAATAAAAATTGGAGCAGAATTCAGTCTTTCTCCAGCTTCAGGCTTCAGCCTCCCTGGCTGGACACCTTGGATAATCTGGTCGTGACGCACAGTCCAAGCTTTCTTGGGTGCTTGGGAGCCTCTGTCTCCTTGGCCAAGCGTGCTGGCACTGTTTTGGACTCATCGTTCTCAACAAGAGAAGCTGCCTTTGTGTTTGGCCCTTCCCTGGTTCCCTGGGCAGCTGCCTCTTTAGGGGCCTTGGCCTTGGCTACCACCTTCTTTTTGGTTGGGAAGGCAGCGCCATTCTTGACCTTGCTGGCAGTGAGCTTTGAGCTGTTACTCCAGGCTTCGGTTTTCCTGGGGGCCTCAGCATCTCCTTGGCTGCTCCTGCTGCCTTTGACCTTTCACTTCCCACTGAGCCCACTGGCACTGGAAGGGGCCTTGGCCTTGTCTGCTTTTGGGGGAGCCTTCCTAGGCCCACCCAGTTTCTCCTCGCTATCCTTAGCCTCGCCGCCTTTCTCGGGGCCTTCTCCTTGGCTGCAGCTTGTTTGGGAGGAGCCTTCTTCACCTCTCCCAGCTTCTTTTCCATCTTGTCCTCCTGCTTGGCCTTGCCTTGTTTCTTGGGGCCCTTCTCCTTGGCCTTTCCAGCTCTCCTGGGGGCCTCTGAGGTGGCCATCTTCCTGGGCTGGCTTTTCCTCTTGTGCTTGGGAACTAGTTTGAAACTGCCGATGGCCCCTTAGCCTTGGAGTTGAAGGGCCTGGTAAGGAGGCCATGGCTTAAGTCCGTGGCCAGGGCCTGCTTCGGCAGGTACTTGAAGCAGATGATGTCCACCGTTGGGTATTTGTGCAGGATGTAGAGCTTGATGGCCACCACCGTCATGCCCTGGCCCTGCTCCCGTGTCTCCAGCACCTCCAGCACCATACACAACATGGTGGGGGTGGAGGGGGTGTTGTGGCACCCTGCCTGGACACAGGTGTGGCTTGGGCCTGACTTTTCAGACCCAGTAGACCTGGATGATCCTGCCATAGAGGTCAAAGAGGTTGAGATGATGCTGGTGACGCTTCCAGAAGCCATTGGACCGGCAGAGGCAGCTGCAGTCTTTCTCTGCTGGGTGTCGATAATAGCCATTCTAACAGGTAGAAAATCATAATCATTGGGGTTTTGATTTGCATTGTCCTAATGATTAGTGATGTTGAGCATTTTTTCAAACACCTGTTGGCCATTCGTATGTCTTCAGTTGAGAAATGTCTATTCAGGTGCTTGACCCATTTTTTAATAGGGTTACTTGTTTTCGATGTTTGAGTTCCTTACATATTTTGGATTTTAACCCCTTATCAAATGTATAGTTTGCAAATGTATTTTCTCACAGACGAAATTTTTAGCCTTTTGGAGTGGTTTAAGAGAGGCCTCATGGAAAGCATGAAAAAGAACATTCTGTGCTCCATCTTGGACTCTGGTATGCTTACCTCAGGATCAGGATGCTCTTTTCCAGGTCAATATTTAAAGAACTTGAAGACTGCAAAGCTTCTTCCCTTGAAATGAGAGAGAGCTTCTACACTAATGATCTGAATTTAACACTGGATCACTTAAAGCCAGATTCATTTGCAAAATATTTGCTCAGCTTTGATGCTATGAAAGCTTCCCCAAAGCTAAGGAAACCCTGAGAAACGGATTATTCATGCAACTCTGCAGAGCTTGGTATCAGGCATGGTTTGTATTTAATCTTTCCCTAAGCATTACCATTCTAAACTTATAAAAAAAATTGTGACATATATTAAGTATATTCCGTGCAGTTATGATTAGAGTCCAATCATCTAAGTGTAAGATTTCTATCCTTTCTGTGAGAATTGAAAGTCCTAGTGAAAGCAGATGGAAAAGCCCAGAAATCCTTGCTTTTTTTTTTATTGAGCTCCTGGCTAATTTTTGATAAGATGTCACAGATTTAATCAGTTTCAGCTTAAACAGTGACTTGAGAAAAAATTATCTTTTCATTACCATTAGAAGAAAAATCTTAAAACTTAATTTTAAAGTTATGTTTAATAGCAAATATTTGTAATTTGTGTATTGTAGATATTTGTAGAGTAGAAAATTCAATATTATTTTCTTTAAAAAGAAATCAGACATTTATAGAATGTCAGAGGAAACAAATACAAGAGCTAGAGTCTAAAATATGGCTCTGTATTCTATAAGCCTTTACCAATGAAAGGGGAAATTGTGATTTATAATGTAGGCTATGGATTGGAGCACAGAATTTCTAAAATAAAGTGTCCTTGCATGCCATTCACAATCAAGTTGCTATAATTTTTAATGGTTATGGTCTATCATAGTTTTATGGATGACATTATAGATACCCTGAAACTGGGGAAAACCAGAGTTATTCCTGCATGCTTACATTAAACATGAAGAAGACAAGGTCGCTGCTTCTGTCACCATATTAATCCCTACATTAGATCTGGCTGATGTGGATAGCTATTTTCCCTCCCCCGCAACACACACACATGCACACACACACACACACACACACACACACACACACACACACACACAGAGAGAATACCTTGGCAGTAAACACAGGAGAAAACCATTCTTTGGCTAAAGTACATAAAAAGGAAGTGAGTGATAGAACCATAGGAAGCAAAAAATGCTGATCATTTTGGAGATGTCTTAACTGCTAGGTGATATGGATTACCTGGCTGACAGGATTGATTATAGAAATGATGCTCTGTGGCCGCTGAGTATCCATATTTGACTAAATAGTGTGTAAGAGCAGTGTCCATTTCATTCTTGTTTGCCTTGAATCCTTAGGGCTTAGCAGAATACCTGGGGAATATATACTTCACAAACACATGTTGAATGAGTGAATGAGAAAATGAACAAAATAAAGTTTTCACTAGTAATCACAGATTGAGGATGAAATTCATAAGAAGAGCCCCGGGAAGTCTGGACTGAACTTTCCACTCTGGGTCAGTCAGCTGCTCGGCTTTGTATAATAATTGCAGCACTAGAATCGAACTGAACCACCAGGATGGGGGTCATGTTTTTGGGATCAAGCCTCTTTTCATCATGAAAGCTACTGGGTGGCCTCTGACATGATGTGTTTAGCTATCAAACATGTCAGCTAATACCATGGAGAAACCATATGTATTAAAAGTGACAGACATAACAAGGGTCAAGGATTAAAGGTGAATTGCAAAGGGCTTTTTACTGCATCTCTGTTGTTGTAACAGTCTCTGGTAGGTTGGATACATGAGCAAAAAGAGTGATGAGGAATCATGTTGAGCAGAAGTTCTCTCCTTGGGCTGCCCTGGAATTTGATTCCTCTTTAAGTTAAAGATTTTTAAAATGCTCTCATAATTCATGTATAGCTGAGATAGCACAAACATATTCAAAACTTTTGCCAGTTATTTCCCATTAACTTTCATTTATCTAATTTTTACTGGTTATTTTTTCTGACTACGAAAGTAGTATAGGCTCATTATACAAAATTAATGAATGAAGGAACACTAATGTAGAAAGTTAAAATGCTGTACAATAGGATAGCCTAAACAAGGCATTGTCTGCAATTTGTTCCTACAAGTTACAATTAAAGATGATGTCTCTTAGACATAAAGAACTGTTAAAGAACTTTTTGTGCCCACCACTGAAATGTGCACTATGATGTATAGAGAAATTTCCACTATGGTTCTGGAAATGATATACAAATATGGGGAAAATCTAATGGCATTACTCTATCCCTAGCAGTTGAATAAATGCCTTACTGTGCAGTGATAGTAGTTAGAAAATTATTAATTTGAGGGAAGTGGTCAATATCTTTATCTTTGTATCCCCAAGGGTGTTAGCCAAAATGTTTAGCAAGTACTTTGAATTAATGAATGCTTTTTGAGTAAAGGGTCAATTGCATGTGACAATAAAGGCAATAAGAATTAGTCAAGGGGGAGATAGGTGTAGCCTGCTATCATTAGCAGAAGCCTTAACCTTCCTGACTACACAAATGCCTATGTTAATAATATATTATTTTTAAAGCATTTAGATGATGACATTTGGACACTGAATACAAAACCAGTGAAAATTTGATAAAGTTCTGGAAGTTCCTTCCTATTCTCTGATTTATCTGCTGGCTATGGTGTTGGAACAATTGCTGCCTTATAGGTCAATTCTACACTGAAGCAATTAACTGGTAGTGAAAGCATATAACAATTAGAAACACTCTGATATATCAAGGTATCACCTACCCTGGAGTTTCTTTGTCTCTTCAATATATTCTTTCTCAGGTAGACCTGAACTCAGATGTTTATGGCCTCAAAAGCAGCCATTTCCCTTGCAAAGCAGGTTTATTTCTAAAAGAAGCCCCAGCTTTCATGTTTTGAATTAACTGGCTAGAATGTTGTTCTTATTCCTCAAAAGTTTTAGGCTAAAGACATAATACGTGATACTTTTTAGGTGAATATTTTTTGTGTGTAACATTTGAACTCCAAGGATAAAAATATGTCTCTTTATATAATATATTTCAATATCTATTGTGCTAATATTTAATGGGCTAATTGCAAGCATTTTCTGTTTGACATTGGTCAGCTCCATTCAGAATTAAGTCATCTCCCCCTGGGAATTAAAATAATAGATCTATTCTATGTTTAAAGGCCTTTAACTAAGCTCTCTTCCCCATACTATTTCTTCAAATGTTATTCCATCGAAAATCTAGCTGCTGTTTTAGAGCTTACAGTAAGGCAAAGCATTTCTCAGAAGACAAATATAGAACCCAAAGTTACTATAATGACATTTGGCAAATTATATAATCTGAGTCCATATTTTTTCTCTTCCTTCCCTCCTCCCTTGTCACCAAGTCTATAAGAAGGCATACTACATATTTTGACACATTTTCTTGCTTTCAGTAGCTGTGTACTCACTTGCTGCTTTAAAATAATACATCTTTCTTTTATTTTAATTCAAAGGTATTCTCAGAGACTGGAAGACATGCTTGGGAGCTGGCTGCCCAGACAGAGCCCCCATGGTAGTTTTTTCCTTGGTGATATAATAGAGGGTCCTACTGCTTCAGGACTGCTGGCTGTGCACAGCGATTTTGTTAGCAGACTAGGTAGGTGTGGATGCGTTACTCAGAATCAGATTCACGTTAACATAGTTCACATATTGTATTAAATACAAAACAGAATGCCAAGTTCTTTATTTACAATGAGCAATGTAACTGTTAAAAAGGCTGTGGTGCTCACATCAACAATTCACAGAATCCTCTTCCCATAGACAAGCAGCATGAGAATCCAACTTATAATCAGCGTGCCAAATGTTTGATTTATAATGAGAAATGCATCTGTCTGACAAGAATATTACTTGACTTGGCCTGTTACATTTATTCTCTCCCTGTAGATTAGTGACATGGGATGCCAAATTTTCTGAAACTTGCTAGAGACTGTGGCTTTTAAACAACAGGAATGAGTGGATCTTAAGTGTTGTCTTCCAGCTAAAATGGTTACAAGACACATACCCATTTCTACCACGCTGACCTTATCAAGAAAACTATACTACTTTAGTCCCTTTGAATTAAGTGGGCAATGTTTGTTTTCTGCCTTTTCTCATTCTTGGGTTTTCCGAACCAACTACCTCTCCAAAAAAAGGGCATGATACAATTCATTAGGCTTTTGTCTACCATAGTATAGATTCATCTATTCTCACTCATATTTCAGCCTTGCAGCCCTTCCATATACTTCTTTACTGGTGTCTGGGGTATTTCCAAATGCTCAAATCAAATGTGTAGTTTATTGGTCTAACCTCCCATTTATTTAATCATATTCTTTGTTTTCAAATCCAGTAAATCAACTCATGGCAGCCACCCTCCTGCAATGGCAAGAGTGCAAAGATTGTGAGACCCAAAGGGAAACTGTAGTATTCTCTGTCCCTAGTATTTCATGCACATTTATATTTAAAAAAAAAAAAACTTGCTTCAAAAAAGTTAAAAAAAGAAATCCCAAATAATTTAAAACTAGATTCTTCTCTTTTGTGATAGCAAAGAGATAGTATAGATAAAAAGAAATGATTTGGGGTATGTGAGAACTTTTTAGTGAATGAATAGACTCCCAACATTTTCTAAAAATATTTGTGGAATGGCTCCAGGATCTCCAAAATCTCCTGCCATATAACTGGAGACATATAGTCACACAATATGGTTTCTGGTACCTACCTCCAAAGATGTCAGCTGTTTCACAATAAAAATGACAAAAATCAAAATAATGATATTCATTCTTTGACCCAAGCACAAATATGATCAGTTTCTCTCTCTAATCTAATATGACAAGCACTTATAACTTGTGTGAATAGATCTCTTTAGAGAGATAGTATATTTACATGCAAAGATTAAGATACTCTGGAATTCTGAAGCTGCAACTGTATAATGACATTATGCTTGATCAGTTATTGCTTTTCTTTTTTCATTTATTTATTTTGTATTAAGTCCTGCACTGGGGAAAGGCTTGGTGCTTTGCAATGAGTCGTGTGTTTGAACTTCACAAAGGTTCAAAGGTTTGCATGTGGCCTGGAACAGTAAACATTTGTCCTAAAGTCATTCTTCAGCTTCTGACTTGGCTTGTGATTTAATTGCCACCTCATTAATATGGGCCACTGGGTGTGAATTTGTCAAAACAAGATACATCAAGAGGACTGAGTAAAATATTTCATGGTTAGAGATTTTTACCACTCCTGCTCCCTGCTATCCATGTTTCCCAAACTTTCAACTTCAAGAGACTGGTTCGATAAACATGCCCTGTCCTCTAGGTCATTGGGTTAAGGATCAGTTCAGTCTTTTTGAACTTTTCACTTTTTCTGTGTAAGTATAAGCTAAGTGCTTACTAAGCTCTAAAACTAAAAGTCTGTGAAGATAAAGGACCTTTTTGAAATAGAGAAGTGAGCAAAATGTCTTTATGGCTTCTCACCTTGTTTTCCTAAGCTCCTTGTCCTCCTTTTAGTGAATGATTCCTTACTCTCAGGTTCCCAGTATTTACATTTTTCTAGTGTTTTTGCAATTACAAAAGAAAAAGTGCTTAATGGACCAATAGGATGACTATAGTTTACAGTAATCTATTATATATAACAGAATAGTCTCTGTGTTTCTAGCATAGAGAAAATACAAATATTCAAGATAATGATTATTCACTGATTTGATCTTTACGAAGCATATAAATGTATTAAATTATCACATGCACTCCAAAAATATGTATAACTATTATGTAACAATAATTTTTAAAAAAGAGCCCAGGGAAGGACTATATTTAAACCTGATTATTTAATTGCTAATCATAAAATTTTATAAGGAAAGAAGAAGAAAAACTTTACTAAAAATCATAATTCAAGGGACGTGCCTATCTAGAAAGTCTGCTTATAAAGGCCTACATAAGAATTATATATAACCTATAATATAAATAAGGATCCTGCTTTACACCAGTACTTGGTACAATGCACATGTGGCACACAAAAAGCACTCAATAATTTATATGGGAAACATTATACATACAAACACATATTTACTTCTTATCAAAGTATTATATGTTAATCCATGCATTAAGTAGTGCCACAATACTGCTGATGAGAAGCAGAAATCTCTTGCTCTACGTTCTCCAATCCCATCCTTACTCCCTAGGTGGGGTCTTTTTAATTTTTAAAGTTTCTTATTTGTACTAGCTCTTATTTTAGACAATCTGGCAGATAACTTAATAACTTCTTGACTTATAAGATTTAGGCAATCCATTCTGCAAGATGAAAGATGAGAATTTTGCTCATTTATACTTGGCCCTCCTTCTTCTATTAATCTTCATCTTATATTAATATAACTGTAATATAGCTGTCAGCTTTAAATAGAGCATGTAAAGCTGTTTTCTTCTTCTGATAACTTTCAATATTATCTTTTTATTCCCCATGAGATAAAGTGAGAACCTGAGTCCCATATACTTTCCCCAACTTTTGGTCTCTCATTTCAGGCTTTACTTCTGTTATTCTTTTTGCTATGTTTAGATGGTTCCTGTTTGCACTTTATGCTACAAATACAGCCAAGTCTTTGCACAAAGGTTAAGTTTAAAAGTAGAGCAATAGACAGTATCAACTGTATTATGCCCACATAAATATCATTTAATGTTAGGTCAAGAAGTACGTTAGGATTAATTTTTTTTTATTTTTAGGGATCAATGTCATGACCTCAAACTCACTGAAAAGAAAAAATTCCTAGCATTCAAGTCCAAATCAATGGTTTTTTTATTATATTTAGTCAATTGCTTAAAACTAAGCTGCATTTCTCTTATGTATTCCTTTTTTCCTTTATCATATCTTCTTTTTTTACTCTCTATCATACCATCTATTTGGCCTTCTCTCTCCCACCCCAAAGGAATCTCTGCCCCCACCCTCAGAGTCCTCCTTGTTCCAGCTCCACACCGGATTTACAGCATCTAGACATCCTGCTGCATAGCTGACACCCTGTGTTTCGTTTTATTGTTCTGCTTAATTAAATATTCTGTTTTAGCATCTTCCTATTTCTTAGATTATCCTATCGTTTTGTTATAATACGTCTTAAAGTAACTTCCTAAGAAAAAGTAAGTGAGGACCAGGCATAGTGGCTCATACCTGCAGTCCCAGCTACTGAAGAGACCGAGGTGGGAGGATGGCTTGAGCCCAGGAGTTCGTGATTGCAGTGAGCTGTGGTCGCACTACTACACCCCAGCCTCGGTAACAGAGTGAGACCCTGACTCATAGTGATAATAATAATAATAATAATAGTAACCATATTATTATTATTAAAAAAGTAAATGGGAGGCAAATATTCTGGTTCTTGCATATCCTCATATTTGTGTGATACTTTGGCTGAGTATAGAATTCTAGAGTAAAAAGAGTTTTCTTTTGGAACGTTACAGCACTGCTCCACTGTTACTATAAGAAGTCAGGTATCAAACTGAATCTCATTCCTACTATTTACCTCTAAAAAACTTTTTAGGTGCATCTCATTATTTTAGGTATTTAAAAGTATTAAATGATACATTTGAGGATTCTTTTTACACCTGTTAGAATATATACTCAGTAAAACTTCTTTAGTAGCTTTCTTCGGTTAAGGGAAACTTCTATTTTTTCTTTAGTAATTTCTCTTTTCCATTTTCTCTCTTGTCTTTCTGTGTCTCTTAATACTTAAATGTTAAATCTTCCAGACTTATTTTCTGTCATGATTTCTGTCTTTGCATTTTGGTCTATAGTCTTTCTACTGTTTTGTTTATTTCAACAATCATGTTTTTGGCTTCTAAGTATTCTTTCTCATTCTCTATTTTACTTATCTTTAAGTCTTCTGTTTTCATTTTTTGGTTATTTTTCTCTGAGTTATCTAAGTTTATCAGAGGTTCTTTTTTTTCTTTTTCTTTCTGTTTCTTACATTCTCTCTGTTTCTATCTCGTCCATGTTCGTTTTTATCCATAATGCTGCTGGATCTCTTAATATCTTTGAAATGCTTGATTGTCTATTTGTGTTTAAGAAAAAATGGCTAGCCGGGCTCGGTGGCTCAGCCTGTAATCCCGCGCCTTTGGGAGGCTGAGGTGAGTGGATTGCCTGAGCCTGCGGGTTCGAGACCCGCCTGGGCAAGCGAGACCTCATCTCTACAATAAATAAAAAAATTAGCCGGGCGTGGTAGCGCACGCCTGTAGTTCCAGCTACTTGGAAGGCTGAGGTGGAAGGATCGCCGGAGCCCAGCAGGTCAAGGCTACGGTGGCCAGGAGCAGCCACTGCACTCCAGTCTGGGCGACAGAGTGAGACTCCAACTCAAAAAAAAAAAGAAAAAATGGCTGACTGCTGTAGCTTTCCTTTGGATTTGTAGGACTATTTAAAGTCTTTTTTCTGAGTAAGAATTCTGGGAATAGAGGAAACAGGAAGGAATAGAGGATCAGTTATCATGTAAGCTGGAGGAGTGGGATTTGGCATCAACAAGTCTCTACCATGAGATAATGTGAAAATTGTTATTCTCAGATGCCAATGCCTAACTAAAGCTTTGTCTTTCTGCTAGGAATTTAATTCTTTTAAAAGCATTGCTGATATTTCTTATTGTGTGCTGATTTGGGGGTTTGTATGATGATGATGATTTGCTTGGAATTAACCCAGCTATTGGTTTCCTGGCATCCAGAATAGAGAGGATGGACTGAAGAGGAGAACAGGATATGTAGCTGTTTCACATATGGAACTTATGTTGGGTTCTGTTTTTAGTCACACCTTTTATATCTGCTCTTAGACCCCCTGCAGTTCTTTTGTAGAGTCTCCTGCCAATTCTGCAGTTACCCTTTATAACATAGAGTATGACTTCTTCTGCCTATTGACTTTAAAAATAGAGCAATAAACAGTAATAACATTATTATGATCACACAAATATTATTTAATACTAGGTAAAAAATATGTTAGGATGACTTTTTTGTTTTATTTTCATTTTTTACTTTTAGAGACCAATGTCATAAACCTCCCATCTTCTACCTACATTGCCACCATAATGCCCACCCATCTATGCTGTTATGTATTAAGCCTTTTTATTCTGCTGTGTAGTATATTTACGCTATCTAAATAATATATTCATATAGAATTAAATTTTATATAAATATATAGTATGTAAATGTTTAGTAGAATCTCTGAGAGAAGTAGACGCCAGAGTGTACTGCTTTTCTGAACTATAATAATTATTTACCTAGAGCATCACTAAATCTCTAAGACAATGAACATATTCTGAATTCTTTGACTGCATACTTTTGTCTTCTAAGATCTAAAGTACTTTTTAATATTTAAAATATCAAACCCAATAGGCAATTATTAACATACTTACCTCTGATACTATATTACTTCTGAGTGTATAGTAAACTTAGAATTCCTCTTTCCTCACATACTTATTTGTCAATATATCATTTTGTGATCACATTTTTTTCTGAGCTTTCAAAAAAAATATGTACCTAAAAGCACACATTTTTCCCCAAGACGCTACAACAATTCTAGATAATTCCAGTCTTGCTCCTTTCCGCTGGTGATCTGTGAAAATATGTACACTAGGTTGTCATGTACAGTGTTGTACACCCTATGCCCTTTCGCTGGTGATGTTTTAAAACAAGCATTGAGGGTGACCAGGAATGACAGCAGTGTTAGGTTCCCAGTCGTCTGCTGTTTCCTGACCTACTTTTTATCTTGTCACAACCAGGAAAATCACATCTCAGTGCATTTGATTTTGGTGAGGGTAGTAAAGGAAGGGTTTGACCAGGTAAACTTGTAGTAGAGTCTTGCTAGATGGACGAGGGTACAGTAAATGCCTATCACATAGTGAGAAACATAAACCACATTCTATGTTGTATCATATTAAAATGTAAAAAATAAGGAGAAGTTTTAACAATAAAATCTAGCCAAAATGATAACAGGAAAGACCACAGAGGAGAGAACAGAGGTTCCAGAAAATTATATTACAGGACAGACATACACGTACCCCAGAAATGTGAAATTCTGAAAGCCTCTTAGCCAAGTGTGAAGCACAAAGGATCCCTCAGTTCATGCACTTTTGAAGCATATTAGTTGGAAGAAGAGCTTCCGAGGTAGACAGTTTTATTGTGTTTTGTGCAGTGACCTTTTAAAAGGGAAAGGTTCTTTCTAAGATATTTTGAGTTCACACATACATCTGCTGTAGAATGTGCTTGGAAGGAAGTATGCATGTCACCCTAAACCTTTCCTCAGAGCAAAGCCTGCTTCCTCCTGGGAAGAAAGATGCTTTAGAGGTTCACTCAGGTGAACCAGAAAGAAGTCATCCTTAAGTTTGTCTTGCTAGTGAGTCAATAGAATCTTCTGAGTTTTGGAAATATTATGAAATAATTCTTCAGACCTCAGATTTTGGGAGGAACTGCTTTTGTCTAACTTTATACAAATTTCCAGCATTAGTTGTAGAGATCTGCTGGAGGCTCTGCTGTTCATGCAACCCAATAGTCTCATGAAGAGTTAAAAACATGGTTATTGCCTGGGTAAATGAGGGATCTTTCTAAAGTGTTCAAGAGTTGATGACGTAGAGAGGAGTGCCTTCTTCCTACATTTATTTTGAAGCATCTGTTTCCCCCTATTCTAGCCAGGGAAGACAAATTCTATTCATTCATTTCACAAACGTTTCCTTATGTGCTATTCTGTGTTGAACCTGGGCTAGCACTTATTGTTAGGGTCTCCACACTAGTACTGCTTTTTCTGAAGCATCCCTAACCTGCTCCATTGCACTCGGGTACTTTCCTTGTCTCTCCACCACCTTTGTTCCTGCATCCCTCTTTTATGTTGCTTTATGTGCAGACTTGTGAATTTTTTTTTGGACGCCTGACTCCCTAAGAGCTGGAATCATGATTCTTTCTCCTGACATTCCAAGCACCTAGAAGAACCTGACCCATAGCAATTGGTCAATTAAAAAAAATTGTTGGATGAATGAATGATTGCTAAATAAAACACAAATTCTGTCCATAGTCTAGAGGTGATAATAAATATTGATTCCTTAACTATGGTAACAAAATTATCAGGATGTAAAGTTAAGGTTTGAGTCCTAAAATCTGACTCCATCGTTCATGCCCTTTACACTGTTCCTATACTACCTCTGTATAAATAAATATCATGATGTGGTAAGTGCTGTTCATAGCAACTGACTTGATAGAAAGACCACTAGCTGGCTGGGCTCAGTGGCTTAGACTGTCATCCCAGCACTTTGGGAGGCCAAGGCAAGTGGATTGCCTGAGCTCGCAAATTCGAGACCAGCCCAGGCAACTTGGCGAGACCTCATCTCTACATTAAAATAAAAAATAGCTGGGCATGGTAGCACGTGTCTGTGTTTCCAGCTACTCAGAAGGGTGAGGGAGAAGGATGCTGGAGCCCAGCAGGTCGATGCTGGGGTGGCTATGAGTGTGTGTGCCACTGCACTCCAGCCTGGGTGAAGGAGTAAGACGCCAACTCAAATTAAAAAAAAGAAAAAGAAAAAGCAACAGAAAAAGAAAGAAAGAGCACTGGCTTGAAAAGTCTGTTCAGCCATTTGCTATATATGCAATTAAATAAGTTATTGGTTATCTCTGAACCTCAGTTTAGTCATCTCTAAAATGGAAAGGTTATACTAGATGATCTTATAAAACTCCTATTAGCTCTAAAATTTATTTTTATTTTAAAGATGCAGGGTACAATTCAGGATTAGGTATACAAGTGGCTGTTGTACAGATAAAGTTTGGGCATCTCTTTGGTCAACTCTAGAATGTTCTAATGCCATATCTAGTGGTATATGTTGGAATGCAGACTGTATGTACTCTAAGAGACGAGAAGAAGAAAAAAACAGGTAAAACATAAGACAGGAAGATACAAAAGGTGACAGAGACAGCATAAACAGTGAGTGGTGAGTAAAACTTGTGTAAATTAAGAGGCAACATGAAAAATAGGTTTGGACGGAGACAGGAAGGGGGCAAAATATCATGATTCCAGCACTATTCTTAGACCTGGGAATTTTGGAAACTGAATACATTCTCAGAGGACAGGAACTGGGCATTTCTTTCTCTACACTCCTTGAGTTGGTACATAATACGTAAGAACGTGGAGTAGAAACAGTGGGACCACTACCTAAAAATGTACATATCTAATAAGGAGTGATACCAGTCATGAGATGTTTTGAAAAATATCCTCCAATTCATGCAAATATGTTTAATCTAAGTTATTTATTTAAAATGTGTCTTCACAGAGTCTGGTTACTCCTAAATAGTAATAGTTCTTCTAGGAATTCCCTAATTGCAGACTTTGTTTCTGTCTATTCTGGTGCATCCTGAATAAGGAAAATGATAAACAGAGTTGAATATTACTTTTCTTTATCAAACACTGAAAGGTTAACATTCACCCTTGTTATTCATCCAGCACATTTCCATAATCTGGAAGAAGAATACATGTAAGACCAGATTTTTTTTTAATAATGGAGTTTTATTACTTTCAATTTCTTTGTAACCAGTTAAAAACGTTAAGGATTCCAATCAATGGGCCTTAAAAATCTTCTAAAGCAGGATCTCTTTGTGGTGTATTTTTTGTTTTATTATAGGAATCATGAGACTCCAACAGAATAAAGATAAATTAAGTTTTTAGGCTTAAAAGTAAGTGATATGGGGCATGTAATAACTTTAACTAGACTACTTATGTGCATTCACTCCTTTCAACTCTTGCATCTCACACTCCTTAGACTGTATATTTGAATCTAGAAAAATCTAATTTGTACTTAGTAGGTCAATGAAGTATATATAAATAGATATTTCTGATATGGTTTAGATAGACTTCTTTCACATGGTATTATACACAAGTTATTTGCATCATACCTGCCACAGAGTGATACAGTCAATAACATTCCCTGTTAGTGAGTATTATAGAAGGAGCTTGGTTTCAGTTCTGTCTTAAACTACTCTTTGTGTTACTTTAAGAAGGTTGCTTTACTTTGCTGGTTCTCAATTTTCTTACATGGAAAAAAAATAGATGGATAATAATAATAGTAATATTACCTTTCAGATTTGTTTTAAAAAACAGGTAAAGAATATAAACTCTATGGTTTGTGTCTTCTAGGTAGTAGGTGTCCAATACATAAAATGTATTGCATTATTGTTATTTATAATTTGATGTACTAAATTAAAGGTAACTTTAGGTCTGTCTTAAAACATTTTCAGATCCATGTATTTTGCTGTTAATGTGCTGTGTAAGTGACAAAGTAGCAGAATATATTGCAAATACATGGAAACCAGAACCTGGGTTCTAAAGCTATTAACATGAGCTGTGTGAGCCTAGAAAGACAACTGAATGTTCTTGGACAAATTATCAAAAAATAGTTGTGAGATTGAACTATAATTATATAATGGGATCTGTCTCAATGGGCGCCACTCTGGACTTTGGAATTGCTGCAAATGGTCTCTGAATCAATATGTACATTTGCTACTTTTTCAATCAATAGTTATTAAAGTACCTCTACTATCAGTCAAAATGATGCTATTCAAAAGGGACCTAAGGTCTGATACAAAAATATTTTAAGGGCTAATCACTTGTGACAGACCTCTGGGATTAGCAGAAAATTTTAAAATCTTGTGTCTCATCATCACTGAGAATTGTCTTATGAGGTTCAGCACCCTTGGACAAAGCTCAGCTCCATACTATATGGATTTAAAAAAGCCTCTGTCACATTGTGTCCTTGGAAATGAAAGAAAGGCTTTATATGATAGAAGCTTTTTTGAATTATGACCACATATCCTTCCTCACCTACCTCCTAGGTTGCCATAATTTTCTTTGTTTACAGCCTGGTTTCTAGGTGTCTGTCCCTGAAGTTCAGTTTCAGCTGTGAGCAACGTCCTAAGTATAATATATTGACTAATCTTAAAATTCTTCTACTTTTCAGTTAAAGAAAATAAACCAAATTTCTAGAATATTAGGGAGGCAAATGAAAAATCTTGTGACTCCTGTACTGTCTTTTGGTTCTAAAGATTAGAACTTGAGCAAATTTTGAGTGCAACTGTATACATGTGCACTTTCATCATCAGAAATTGTCTGTCACTTCTCAAAAGAAGACATACGAGCAGTCAACAGATACATGAAAAAAATGCTCAGCCTCACTAATCATCAAAGAAATGCAAACTAAAACCACACTGAGATTCTACCTAACTCCAGTCAGGATGGCCATCATTAATAACAAAAACAACAGATACTGGAGAGGATGCAGGGAAAGAGAACACTTCTACACTGTTGGTGGGAGTGTAACTAGTACAATCTCTATGGAAGACAGTGTGGCAATTCCTAAAAGATCTAAAAATCAACCTTTCATGTGACCCAGCAATCCCCCTTCTGGGAATATACTCAGAGGAACTCAAATCACTCTGTGAAGAAGATACCTACACATACATGTTTATTGCAGGATTATTCATAATAACAAAAGCATGGAACCAACCCTGCTGCCCGTCAAAAGTGGACTGGATAAAAAAATGTGGTATATATACATGATGGAATATTAAGCAACCAAAAAGAAGGACAAAATTATGAACTTCACAGCAACTTAGGATGGATTTAGAGTCAATAATACTCAGTGATCTATCACAGAAACAAATAACTGAGTACCACATGTTCTCACTCATAAGCAGGCCCTGAATAATTATCATAATACTATAAAAAAAGGGATTGGCAAGAGTGGGAAACTGCTGAGGGTGGGGGGCGCGCTTGATTAATAAGGGTACCTGATCTCAAACCAGGCAAAGTGGGGACCAGAGTGAAGCCTAAACTTTACCTGTATATCTAATCCTGAATTGTACCCCACATCCTTAAAGTAAAAATTAAATTAAATCAAATAAAAATAAAAAAAGAAATTGTCTGTTAAAGACATCACGTGGAAACTTGAGTCTATCTGTCTTAACATTTCTAGCGTTCATCACCTTAAAAGCTCAAGTCATTTTTTGTCTGTCATAGAGGCTGTTTGATCTTGGTATATGTTTGAGTCTCTCTGATTCCCAGTTTTCTGAAATGACGAATAGAAACGGAACCTTTCTCTCTGTGTTGTGTGTGAGAAAAAAGATGTGTTTGGTGTCTTTTACCAATTTTGTAAGGCACTGATTTTATGGTATTCCCTTTCTTTTCTCACTGCTTGACTGCATGTTCAGGTAGTGATTTTATGGTACTCCCTTTCTTTTCTCACTGCTTGACTACATGTTCTTCTAAATGATTTCTTCAAATTATTGTTTAGGTCTTATATGCTGATTCCTCATTCTTGTTCTGCCTTGACACCAATGCAGTTTGTATTATTGAAGTCATTTGATAGTCTCTTTAATTTAAAAAAAAATCCCTGATTACAGTTATATTCTCTTTTGGTAACCTCAAGGATTGAAATTGCTCTAATTTTTGGTACTATGAGTTAGGATGAGATGAAATCCCTGAGGACAATATCGTATTGAATGTCTAGAGAAAAATACACTATGTGTGAAAGAGGTGAGGAAAGAATGATGCACTATATATAAGGAAAGTTATGATTTTTGGCAGTTATGATTTTATATGGACAACTATAAAGATGTAAATGTTCTTTAGTTATTTTCATTTTTTTTCCCAAATGTATTTCCAGGCTGACACAAACTAAAAGATGGCCAGCTTTAAGTTGATTACCAACCCTTAAACTTTTTCACTTGATTAAGAGCGTTAAAGGTAGAAATAGAATTAGGTAGGCTTCATTAAGTATCCCTGAAACTGGAAAGAATGACACAGACCACAGAAAAGAAATTTCTGAATAAAACAACTGCAACTAACTCACCTGGAAAAGGCTCAATCAAAATGATACTTAGTAAGGAAAACATTTTGAGTGATCAGATTATTAGTGTGACTGATACTTGATGGAAGAATTCCACATTGGTGGTCATTTGTAATAGTCATTGAATAATATCCTGTATTGTTCAAAGTGGTGTAAATGAAAGAGTGATCTTAGCAATTATATAACAGTCTTTAAACTGAGACTATCCTTGGAAAACCAAGATATGTGGTCCAATCTTTATGCATCTGTGCTATAAACACACAAATAATGTAATGAAAGACACAATCAGCTAAGAAAAATTGCATTCAAAAACTGTGGAGACTTGTTTGTTAGGTGATATTTTTGTTTGACTGTTTTTTGTTTGTATTAAATTCTGAGCCTCACTCTGTCACCCATGTTGGACTGCAGTGGCACGATCACTGCAGCCTTGACATGCTAGACTCAGGCAATAATTTGCCTCAGCCTTCTGAGTAGCTGGGACTACAGGTGTGTGCCACCACAGCTGTCTAATTTTTTGATTTATTATAGAGATGAGGTCTCATTATGTTGCTCAGGTTGGTCTTGAACTCCTGAGCTCAAGCAATCCTCTTGCCTTGGCCTCCTCCAAAGTACTGAGATTACTGGCGTGAGTCACCACGCCCGGCCACATCATGTTTTAATTTAGGATCTTTAAGATAGAGAACACCCTTCAATGATTAGGAGAGACATGAAATGAAATGAAATGAAATGAAATGAAATGAAATGAAAGATTTTGTTACTTACAGGTCTTGGAGAGGGTACACAGCATTGCCAGAAGTCACACACAGGGAGGTCTGGGAGCACAGGGAAGAAGAAGGTGGATCTGGGGCACTTATCTTTACTGGAGTCCAGGATGGGGAACATAAACATCAGGAGAGCAGGGGAGAGACTGGGCAGTTTAAAGCAAGTAGGCAAGAAATTTGAAACACTTCAACATAAAAACACTTTCCAGTGAGAAGGTGTTATCATGAAACCCGGCTGACCCCAAGGCTGGGTAATGTGGGTTTAGAGTGAAAGTTACCTGGTCTCAGCCAGAGGAACAAAAACGGGAACTTATTTAGATGACCAAACACACAATGGATGTCACAGCAACATACAATTATAAGAATTCACTACAGGTAGAAGAAAGAGATATTCTGGACCTGGAACAAGGAAGGATGCAAGCAAAAGCAGGGAGTGTGTGGCAAGCTACTTCTAATGTCCTGAGTTTTCAGGTTTCATCTGACTGTCAAAACCATCTGTCCCCTGGACTGTAATGTAACTGGTAATGCTGGCTGGCAGTCACCCTAGTGGTAACTTAGCAGATAACTCTGAGCCTGACAGTTTGTCACCTTTCAGCAGTCCTGGTAGGAGGGGTTCTTTTACCAGCCAGCACTGCACCTAGCAGAATCCAACCTCATGGATTTTTAAAAATGTACTGACAATGTCTATCATTAACAGCTCGGGAAAAGACTTTTTACCTGAGAAATGTGTAGATTATCATGAAGGAAAATTATTTGCTAAGACCAGACTGGTTCAAGCTAATTCTTTTGGGAATGGCTTTAGCCATATGTGGGAATTAGATCATATACTTTAAGGTCCTATAGCGTCTCTTTCCTATGTTTGACAGCTCTTAAACCAGTGGTATCAGAACTACTAGTAAAAAAAAATAAACATTAGTATAAAATTTTATGTCCCTATTAAATAGAAGTCATATATTAGGTGTACATTTTAAGTATAGACATTGAAATTGCAACATAATTGTTTGGGGAAAATCAACATTCTACGGTAAATTTGACTTGGAAAACATGAAAAACGTACATAATGTACATAATGAAACTAAAGCTGAAGAAAAAAATGAAATTAGGAGTTCCAAGTTTTAATTATTGTCTTTGTTGACTTGCTTTATGATTATATGGAATTTAGACTTTCTTGTATTAAAAAGTATGACAATGCCCATAGTTATTCCCAAGCTGGTCTTGATCCTTCAGTGGTGATTCCCATGGAAAAAAAAATGCTTGGGATGGGGACAGACTCTATAATCACATACATATATGTGATCCTGAGGCTGAACCTTAACTTTGGAGCAAATCACTAGTCATTTGACTTGTAGAAGACTTTTTACACAGCAAGAGATTTCCATATCAATAAGATTAGGACATATCATTTGGTAAAAACAATCTTCCAAATATATTAACTATGTCTTATGTATTGCCCATCCAAGATTACTGAGAAAATGCAAAAATGTATTCATATACTGTTTAATTGGCTTTAAGGAAAGGAAAAAATAATTACCTTTTTTATTCCATCTGCATTCAGCTTGACAAGTTTTGAAGAAACTTAAAAAGATGAAAATACCTGGGTATATTTCTCTGTAAATTTTAGTGGTTACCATTCTTTTTAAAAATGCTTGTATAGTTTCCTAGAACAGAACCTAACCTTACCTTCAAGACGAGTCATTTGTCCCCAAACTCAAATTTTAACAATATACACTCCTTGGATTTCCCTCCCTTGCCAAACATGTTTTCAAAGAATGAGATAACACAGTTAGTGTGTAAAGACCATGGTTCTACAGATCAGAAGGCCTGGGTTCTAATCATTAATGAATTTAATTTTGTGATGGATAAATCAGCCTCTACAGTTTCATCTTCTATACAATATAGAATAAAGACTTCAAGCTAAAGTTTGTTTCTACTCTGAAAACTTGAATTATTTTCTACCAGTGATATCATGGCTCCCAGGCATGCTGAAATAGGACTAGCAATTGCAAAAACAGTGGATATGAGGTGAAGAACCTGGACAAAATGCCGGGGACTGTGGACAAAGTCAGACACTACGTTAGCACAGGATGAGATGCCAGGAGATGACAGATCCAAGAAAGACATGCATGAAAGACCAAGTGGCTATTTATGGGCTCAAACAAGCTTGTCCCAATTAGAAGACAAGTGGAGGTGCTGGTGGAAGAGCTGACAGAGGGGCTGGTGGAGTGGAGGAGAGGAAATTGATAATGTCATAGTTCACTGCTGGAGGGCTTCTTTGAGAGCCAGGAACTCTAATCTGTGTATGGTCTTATTGCTGTTTGGATGAAAGAAGCTATTGCCTGCATAAATCTGATGTTATTCTGCCTTCATGCCTCTTCTTCAACCAGGTTGAAGTGAGGCAAGGATTTTTTGCTCAGATAGTAGCAGTGGAGGCTGCATTGTTATGGGTATGGATATCCAGGTGTTCCTTTTAATCATATCCCTTTCTGACACTGATAGCTACAAAAATAGGTCTCAGACCTATTGCCAGTGGTTCAATCCAAATGACATAGTTGAGATTCTTATTAATTACCCTGGGTTGGGACCATGATGAAGATCTACTATGACATACTGTTTGTCTTTGTGAAGAAGACATATGTGGAATGTTGGGTATCCTTGGAGGGATGGTAGACCTTAAATCATGAGGAGGATGGTGTTCATGAGTAATGGTATCAAGACATTTACCTAGCTTGATAAGCAGAAAGGAAAGCAGAGTTGCAGGAAGGTGGCCTGGTATTATCTCATTGAAGGAGGGGCAAAGGGTTCTCTGAGCATGTCTATAGGTAGCAAACTTATACCAGAGCTGTGTTTACTGGAAGTCTTCCAGAGTTCAAAGTGGACTTATCTAAGTTTGACACATAATCTTCTATAGCAAGACAATAGGCAGTGGATGAATTACACATTTGGATACTGTTGGAAAGGAAGGGGATGAAATCCAAGTTGAAATAAAGCATATTTTTGTGATCAGATAGAGGATATATAATTGATCATGGGCTTCGGGTATTATAGTTATAATGAGGTACAGTAGCATAGAATTGGCTTGAGATAGACATACTTGTTTTGGTCATCTGTCTGGAGGCAACATGCAGAAAAAGTTTGATCAGTTGTTCATGAGACAGAACTTTCTATCACTGATTGATGAACTTGGTGTCAGAAATCAAGACTCTGTGGTTGGGATGCTGTGAGGCTGGGGAATTTCCTTTGAGAAGAGAGAGACTCTAATGGACCTAACAGGGTGGTCTAAGCCCTGACAATGAAGCAGGCCATCCTTGGGTGAGTGCACCTTGGAGAAAGAATGTGCATGACCCTGAGACTACAGTCAATCCATAATAAAGTCCAAGGATGCAGAAACCTCAGACTGGAGGGTGTTGGCAGAGTAAGACTGCATTTAAGTCATCCAGAGGGGAATCCTTCATTTGAACATGTTTTTCCTGGATAGTTTTGAGGGCCTGAGTCCTAGTTGAGACTCTTGTGATGCTCTAGTGTGGTGTGCCCACACATCTTTCTCCAGGAAGGATGTACAAATAGGAATGTAACTAGAGCAGTTTGTCTGTGACAGAGAACTTTGTCTTGTCCCCAGATGGGCAGTAGACTAGAAGACAGTCTTATGAATGAATAACTCCAATAGTGACAGGACCTAAAGACATCAAATAGAAGGAAGTATTTGAGAAGCATCGAGCCGTAGTAAATAATACATGTATTTATTAGTTAATAAAATATATATTATATGCTAGATACTGACATAGGTTGGAGCCATAACTGGAAGTCAGACACAAAATCCACTATTGGGAATTGTCAAATCAAGTCTTCAAGTTAAACAGACCTAGATTTTACTAATTTTGAGATTGATACCTTGGAAAAGTTACTTAACTTTTTCTGAATATCCATTTTATTGCATAAAAAATAGCCATAATAACCCTGCTCTATAAGACTGCCAATTGGGTGATATCTTTAAAATGTCAGTTAAAGTGTCTAATTATAACATAGTAGGTACTCACTAATCAGTAGCCATCATTATTTTAGCTATTGAAATTTAGACATATTTCAGTGGAAGCTTTTCTATCTCCATCATTATTTACCTAGTGACTTCATTTCTTGTACGTCCATATCCAACCTACCAGTTAGTCCTATTATTGTTATTTCTACTTCAAAATATATCTCAAATCTATTCATCTCTCTGTCCTCATCTGTACTACCCTAGTCTAAGTGCTTCTTCATCTCTCACCTGGACTAGAGCTATAGCCCTTAACTTCCTTTTTACAGCACATTCTCTGCAAAGTAGCAGCCATCATGATATTTTCACAACTCATATCCAATCATGAGGGCCTCTTGCTCAAAAGTATTCAGTGTATTTCCATTGCACTTATAATCCAAATCTGAAGTTGGCACTGTAACCAGACCTCTCTCATTCTCTTTTATTTCTTCTCACACCATTTCAACATACTAACCTCCAAGCCCTGCCTCCTTTCACCTCTCCTCAGCCTTATTGTAGTCTCAGTTTCCAGCATGCACCAAGCTCTGTGCCACCTGGAAGCCTCATACCTACCATTCTCTCTGCCCAGGAGTCTCTTTTCCACATTCTGCAGAACTGCTTCCTTCTTATTCTTCAGGTTTCAGCCTTACCTAAACCAACCCATCACTCTGTCTCAGTTTTCTTCATATTACTTGTCATGATTTGTTTGTGTTTGCTTACTTATGTGTTTTAGCTCACTCACTGACCACCATGATGATAACATTCTGATTTGTTGTGTTCACTTTAAAATTCCTAGTGCTTGGCTCCATGGGAGGCACCCATTAAACATTTTTTAAAAATAAGTGATATGGTAGATAATTGCAGATGACATGATTATGGAATTGCTACTCTGAACAGTTGAATGCTCATTTTAAAGACTTAGCACTTAGTTTATATGTGAATGAACTTTTGAAAGTAGATATGATCATCTCAATTTTCTTATCAAAAACTGTGTTTCTAAAGATTTGCATGACTTAGTCTGGACCTGGCCATCTCCCTATCAGTGAAGTGTTACTGTGTTGATCAATTCTGTAGAGTCACTTTCTACATTAGCAAAGGTCCTTCAAGCACTTTGGAACATTTCAAGTTAGTATTTCCAACAGGGCAATAGAAGTGTGGGCAGTGGAGTGAGCAATTCAAACTGCAGTTTTCTTTCTTGATAACCATTCTTGAAGAATACATGCAGTGGAAAGGAATTCTTGAACAGGTACAGTGCATTTGGGGGAAAGATAGATGCAGTGGTTCAGTGCACACTTTGGAGTCAAATAAACCTGAGGTTTGCATCTCAGCTCTGTTGTTTACAAGGTATGGGAACTCAGTTATTTAAACTCTCTTGCCTCTGAAGTGATTTTGGTGATCCAATTAAATTATTTGAATAATGTGAGTAACAGATGGCAGTCATTTTAAAACTTAAGGAAAACACTACGTGGTTGGATGACAAGGTCTATAAGGACATTGATAGGTTAATCTAAGTTTCGTCAAAGGTAAAGAAAAAAGAATGGGATGAAAGGAAGATTATCTTTTCTTTACTAGTTTCTTACAACTTATTTCTCATGAAAAATATGTGCTTCATATCTATAGTTCACCCTGGCAATTAGGTAAATAGTAAACAGAATGTGACTCTCACAATTAAATAAACTTCAGTGAGATACCTTTTTCCTGAAGAAATTCTTTCAGATTTCATCATGAGTAAGCACTTTTCAGTATAGAATTGTCAAAATACAAAAGAGCACCAGAGAACCACTCAAGCTTCTAGAAAAAAAGAAAGGAAGAAAAGAAAAAGAGATCCTAGGTCATTAAGTTCCCTTTGTGCCTATATCTTTAATTTCTTCTGGAAAAATAAAGTTGTAAACTGCTCCAGCAGTAATCTAGGGTGATACCAAACCAATTACCCACCTCAACCCCATGTCTCTAGAAGCATTCTTTAACACCCTGTGGCCATAATTAAAGGAAACAAATGTTTCCAGTGTCCTACTGTGTATCTTTCCACTCCGAATTACAAAATAACTTTCTTGAAATTTCTCTCTTTTTTTTTTTTATAAAAGCTTGACATTAGACCCATAGAAAAAATGATTTAGTAATAATGATCAGAAATACCTAACTCCATTTTTTTAACTGTTAAACTTGGAGTATTATCTAAGTAGGAGGACAAATAATATAACTGCTAATATGATGATTTATGTTAACGTGAGTCCATGTTTCCTAAAGCCCTGTTGGCCTGACAACAAACAAGAATTTTTAAAAATTGGTTGTGTTAATTTCTGAAAAACAAGTAGCTTCCTGTTGACAGTGATGACACTAATGACTACAACTTCTACATAGCTCTGCTCCCTCAGCTTACTACAATTTCAGGACTTTTGCTGAAGTTTTCTGGTCCTTGTTCATTTCTCGTATTAACATCTTTTGTTGTGTGAAGAGAAATTTTGAATGAACAGGATGAAATCTTTCTAAACTAGCTTCTGTCCTAAATACAGCGTCTGACATCAGGTCTGGGAAAATAATTTAGGCAAAGAGATAGCCTGAGGTTATTTTTAGGAAGTCAAATGTTTAGGGAAATTAATAGAAAGTTCTGGTTTCTATCTCGGTAGATATTCCATTAAGGGACTCGCAACTACTCAGCATCTCGTTTTTCCATTCCTGCCCTTGGGCGTTTCACGTCACTCCCTATCTTGTCATTAGAGCATTAAACAGAAGCTTGAAGCAAAAGATAGAATAATGTAACCTTTCCATTTTGTTCTATAATTTTTCTTCACAGAACTTTATAGAATTTCATTTCAGGTTAATAAGGGGAAGTTGGAACTGAGGATAAGGTCTAGGCTCTGCCAAAATATACTGAGGATTACTAAACTTGGATGTAGGAAATAGAACACGGGAATAAAAATGGAAAAGTCCTGGCAGATTTCTCTTTAGCAGACTTCATCCTTAAAAAGCAGAATTCTATCCAGCTCTTCTTGGTGGCATAGTTTCTTATCATGGAATTATAACATAAATGTTCTATGTTTATGAGTCTCTCCTTTCAAGCAGAATTGAGTGTTGGAAAGGCAGATGACGTGTCTAATACCACCCTTGTTTTACAGACAGGAAATCTGAAACAGAAAACTAGCTACTCTCTGGGAAAACATATTCAAGCATTTACTGACAGTCATTTAGGCTGCATCTATGCAATTCTGCATATAGGGGTAAATGTCAGATGTTCATTGAATGATCTGGGTGTTTCAAATACAAATAATGGTTTATATTTGATAAATAATGCTTGCTGCTAATTTAAAATTAAATTTTTCATTTGGAGTTTTATCCCTATGCAATCATAGATTAGAAAGGTTTTCCTTTTTGTGTCCTATTTAATTTGTCAGGTTCTTTTAAATAATGTTTTCCTTATTTACTGTAAATCATACTCTATCCAAAATCAGAATGGATGACATTGGATATGAGATGTTATTAACAAAAAGTTTACTATATTATACTTCTATTACTAGACAAAGATATCCTGCAGGAAGTTATCTAAGCTAAATAAGGTTCTCAACTACAACCACCAAAATTTCATAGTTAATAATTTCACATTTATTAATATAACTCGTCTAAGAGGTATTATATTAGGCCAGGGATGGTCAATATAACTTAATACTTTCTGTGATGGCTACTCAGGCTCATTGATGTGGGTATACATTGCTTATTGCAATGCAAAGACAATTCTACATCCACCTTTGAGGCTTTTTGTTTGTTTGTGTACTTTTTAGCAGACAGGTGTCACCTCTTGTTGCTGAAAGAACCCCTAATAACAGTTCCCATAGTCTTCAAACTTGATTTAAACAAGGAAGTCAGATACTCTAGCTTGATTAGAATTGTAGGAAGATTGAATTTTTACACATGAGACTCAAGCTTCCTACAATTTTAATTCTTTTATGTTTTTAAAAGAATCAATGAGGTGTTAATTACAGACCAAAGGATTATAGTTTTAGTAAAGCGGCCCAGTGAAACTGTGGCCTAGATGGAACTGTGTTCTTGAAAACCTCTGAGTCTTTGTCTTGGTGCTCAAGCGTCCCAAGACAGTGGATGTAAGTCAGAGGTAGATGTTTCTGAATATTGTGAGTATCCAGTTTGTTAACCATGCTTTTTTTTCTAACATGTTTATTGGGAAATAAAAAGTTATTTAGGCCATTTAATTTTCAGTTGGCATTTCTATTATGAATTTATGATGGAAATGGCAGTGTGGAAAGAAGAATGAATATTGTAGTTTTCTTTCGTTGTCACATTGTAAACTACTGGGTAGGATTTATGAATAAATTATTAACTATTTATGTACAAACTGTTGATTTTTTTCCAGTCAATATGAACAACCAAGAGATATAACTGGTTTAATTTTTAAAAATATATTTGAAAGGTATATAGTAGTTAATACAAGGCCCCTTGATTCAGATGACCTGAGTTCAAATCTCAAATAAGCTACTTTTTACTGTGTGCCTTTGGACAAGTTTCAGTTTCCTCAGATGTAAAATAGGTATAATAATAGTAGTTTACCTCAAGGGGTTGTTATGAGTCGGTCAAATGAGTTATTATGTGTGATATGCTAGAATAGCACTTGGCTGGATTAATTAAGCTCCTTGAATAAAATGTTAGTCCTTGAATAAAAGTAGAACTCTGGTCAAGATAGTCCATAAAGACAGTCTTAAACATTTACTTGAGGCTTTTCTGCCCCCAAAATATAAGCTCCCAAACTCCTCTATCACTGACCATAGTGTTTATACAAAAACCAAAAAGTTATTAATAATCATGGCAGAATAATAGGAATTAATCATACCTGTCTCCAGAAAAGGGATACATTGGTCATCCTACTTATAACACTACTAGAATATTTGTAGTAACAAATAAACAAAAAAAATTGAAAACCGCAATAAAATGTTTACTGCATTGTACAAATATTACCAAAGTAATTCTCTAGAAAATTACTACTGTGTCTTTTCTTTCTCTCCTTTTTTCCCATGCAGTCAAGCATACTCATACATAGTTGTCTTTCTTAATCCATAGGGGATTGGTTCCAGGACCCACATAAATAGAAAAACCCAGGACACTGAAATCCCTTATATAAAATGGCATATTTGAATATAACCTAAGCACATCCTCCTGTATATTTCATATCACCTCTAGATTACTTATAATACCTGATACAATGTAAATAGTTATTATATTGTATTTTAAAATTTGTATTATTTTTATTGTTGTGTTGTTACTTTCTATTTTTATTTTTCCAATGTTTTCTATCTGTGGTTGGTTGAACCCACAGAAGCAGAACCTGAGGATATGGAGGACTGACCACATATGAGGGGGGGACCCCCCAAAAATGGAATTATCTTTTAGAGGGGAGTCTTCTTGTATTATACAGGCTTTCCCTGCTAGGTAAGTGTTCTAGGAACCCATCAGCATTGGTGTACCAGATAGTGTTGTTGTGAGAGCCTGCGTTCAACGTCAGTGATTTTTGGTTGTTGTTGAGATTCTTTCAGTGTGTTTGCCTATTTCATGATGGGTGATTTACAAGTGCACCTGCCCACACCACACTGAGTGTTCAGCAGTTTTTGACCAAAATTGGCACAACACCGTTTCGCACCACCCCCCATTCACCCAATTTCACTTCAAGCAACTTTTTTTTTGTTTGTTTCCCTGGATGAAGAAAGTCCTCAAAGGAAAATATTTTGCCAATGTGGAAGAGGTGAAATTAAAAATGGCAGAAGCACTAAAAGTCATCAAAATGAACAAGTTTAAAAACTGTTTAGAGCAGTGGAAAGAGCGTCTGCATAGGAGTATTGCATCAAATGGAGAGTACTTTGAAGGTGACTGAAGTTTAAACATGTAAGAATAAATTCATAATTTTAATAAATAAATTATGCTTATTTGGGGGGTCCCCCTTGTATTCTTTTGTTTGTTTGTTTGTTTTTGCTTTTTTGCTTTTTTTGAGTTGGAGTCTCACTCTGTCACCCAGACTGGAGTGCAGTGGCGACTCCCAGCCACTGCAGCCTTGACCTGCTGGGCTCCGGCGATCCTTCCGCCTCAGCCTTCCAAGTAGCTGGAACTACAGGCACGTGCTACCACACCCGGCTAATTTTTTTGATTTATTGTAGAGATGAGGTCTCACCAAGTTGCCCAGGCGGGTTTTGAACCTGCGGGCTCAGGCAATCCACTCACCTCAGCCTCCCAAGGCACGGGATTACAGGCTGAGCCACCGAGCCCAGCTGAGGCCAAGGATTTACTTATGGTCTCCTGCTACCTGTCTTAGTTCTTCCTGTCCAATATTCTACATTCTTTGATATTTTTCCCCCTTCCTATATTCTTTCATTTGTTCATTCAAGCATTCCTGGACTATGCCTCTGTGTACTGGCTCCCAAGTCAGGAAGGGATGATCAGGAGAACATGGCCCTGCTTCTGGGACCCTTGCCATTCCCTCAGGCCTTGTCACATGGCCTCTAGCTTGGAGCTTGAAGGGTCAAGAAATACAGGTGAGCTGCAACTCATGACATGCATACAGGACCCTGAGCCTGAGGCTACCACGTCATGGATTGAAGCTCACCTGTTTTCCTCCACCCCAACCCTTTAAGCTTCACAGTAGATACCATATCTCAAGTCCTGAGGGGGGAAACACAGAGTACTAGAGTGTTATCCATCAGACCTGGCCCAGGCTCCATCCCACCTCCCCCAGTGGCTTCCATCATTTGGTCCTAGCTTCTGCTTGAGACTCCCCAAGCAGGTGATCACCTCCTTGCCAGGGGCCAGCATGGGTCCGCAGTGCTGGTTGTGTTCACTCTGGCATGTTACTGCTGCTCCTGCACCTGTCCCACCAAGCCTTTGAGCAGAGTGACTGAGGAGAGGGCTGAAAGGCAGGATCCACTTGCTTATTCTTACTGAAAACAGTCACCTCTAGGGAGCCCTAGAAATCCCCTCTATTCCCATCTGAGTGAGCCCCAGCTTTCCTTCATGTCCTTCCTCCACAGGGCTATGCATATAGAAGAGGAGCCCAGCATCAGGGATGGCAGGTGTGTGCCAGCAGACTCAGGAGTTAAACATGGGCATGGGCCAGCTTTTGAGTACAGCTCTCTCCACAATCCGTCTTCTCTAAGCTGCCTGACACCTGGCTGGGTTAGACCACTTTACCTCTCTTACACCCAGGCAAGCTCATATCTTTGAGAAAATGAAAAGAAACTTCCTCACAGCCCCAGATCCACTCCATCCTACAGATTCTCTAACTGTGGTGGCAGACCTGGAGAAGAAAGAGTTTGCTTAGGTTAAAGTGCAGGGCAGCAGCAGACAAAGGTGTGGCCCCTGCCTCCCAGGGTGAGTCTGGGTTGTCTGATTCTCAGGCTGGGCTGTGGCAAGGGAACATATAGAAGCTGCCCTGCAAGCCCTGTGTCTCCTGGGACATGCTGGTCCCATGGAACCTTAGGGCCTTGGTGGAGATGGCCTAGTGAGGGACTGTCCAGGTAGATCTCTGCTCAGTCAGAGGAGAGTTTCTTGGAACTTGCCCTGGGTGCAGCAGTAACCAGTTCTGCCCCTCCCTTTGGCACATAGGACCATCGCCTGCCTGGCACCCTCCTGGCTGTCAAAGGAGTTGACTTCCTCCTGGGATATGAGAGATGCTTTCATTCTCCCAGCCGTGGGGACGAGGTGTTCCTGAGAGCATGAGGGTAATTAAATGTGTCTCTGCTGCCACCTGCCACCTGTCCTGGAGGAGGGAGTGGGGAGGTGAACCCAGGGCAGACATCCTGTTGCTTCCTGAGCATGGGGAGTGACCATCCCATTTGATCCCTGTGTCTGATGTTGCTGGTGGGCGGTGCCACTGGCCTTTGGTGTCAGCTGGGCCTCTGCAGATCAGCCCCATTCTACTGGAAATGCCTTACCTCACTGAAAAACCTCCAGCATGAAACAAAATGCGAGTCTAGGGACCAAGGAAGGAGAACTTACTGTCTTTTCCCTGCAGGATCTCCACCTTATGCCAGCTGAAACCCAGTAACTTGCATGTGACTGTGCCAGCAGCATACTCCAGGTTCTTCCCAAGACCGCTGGCCCACCATCCCGTCAGCTCAGGGGCTTCCCATGAAGCAGGGGTTGCCCTTGGCTATATTATCTCCTTTCTGCTCTTGAGACCCTAGGGCTGGAGCTCAGGGCATGGTGAGTGGTGTAGAGTTGGGGCTTAGTCTCTGTCTATGGAGGTCACCGGGGCTGCCCAGAGCTCTATCTATCTTGCTGGTAGGTGAGGTGAAACATGGCCTTGGGGACAGGAGTGCCAGATCTTGAGGCAACTGTGCTCCTCCTTCTCCAGGAGGTAGCAGAATGGGGCTTGTGTATTTGCATGCCCTTGCTGCAGAAGTTCCATTTGGGCTTTATAACAGGGAGGAGGACATGATGGAGCCTTGGGGGAAGGGTTGAAACAGTCCATGGGAGGAGGGCAGACATCTGTGAAAGTAGATGCTTTCTCAGGAGTAGGACAACCTGAGAAACAGCCATCAGGCTAGGATGTTCGTTGGGAAGCTCTAGGTGAGATCCTGCCTGCCAGAAGAGATGGACTATGGCGTGCTGTACTCAGCTCTCTCTCTATATCACTGCCTCTTTTCAGTGTCCGTGCAGGTGCCCTGGGAGGCTGGCACTGCAAAGATTCACTAGGTAATTGGCCAGGGGCCTCAGTCCAGAGAGATTCCACAAACTGCTTAGGGACAAGCCGTGGACAAGATTTGAACCCAGGTCCTTGTGATTCCAAAGCCCAGATTCTCACTCAGCTGCCCTAAGGAGTGATATCTTGAAACCAGTGATATGACAAAATGGGTCTGCAGAGGGGACAGGGGCTGTGGCGTGGAACAGCTGATGGATAATGGGTGGGCCTGCACTGGTCAGGGAAAAGTGCTGTGGGTGCCAAGTCTCTGGATGGGGAATGGCAGGTGGTACATGGGGGAAAGGGAGAAAGAACTGGCATTTGATAGGAAGAGTTTGAACTCAGGGTTACTCAGTCAGTTGGTGTTACATGAGGTTTGTGGAGAGTCTGTGATGGGCCCTGGCAGCAGCCTACTGGCTGAAGAGGATACTCAGTCCATGCTGATGGTCCCAGGTAAACTCAGGGTTAATGGTTTCTATGCTGTGGCTCCCACACTGAGAATTCCAGATGTGGCGCTCTGACCTTGCAGATCCAGCCAGTCAGTGCACACATCTGCTTTGGAGCTGATGTGAAAAAGAGGTCTCCCCCACCCCCACCCCCACCCCCAGCCTAGGGAGGAGGTCAGACACAGCATGTTCTCAGAGGAAGATCAGGGTGGGTCTGGCTCTATTGGGCTACCAAGCTAGCCGTCTGTCTACATCTGTCCACCTGTCTGAGTTTTTCTGCTTTGAGCTGCTAGAAGTTGTAGCATTGGAGGTAGAGTTCAGATCCAGTCCCTTCAAAGCAGATTTCTTTGCTGTGCCCAGGAAAGTGGTAGGACAGGCTCCAAGGCCCTGCCACACTTGCAGAGATTGGCAGTATGGGCACACTAGGCTCTAGGGAGCATGTTCTCACATCTGGTTTCATTCAACGGGCCTCAATTCCTGAAAACCCCTGAGCTCCCCAGGAGAGCATCGTTGAGTGACCTCTGGAAAAGCAGAAGTAAAATCTGGGAACACAGTGTCCTCTCACACTCTGCCGTGGCCAGCTGGCCAGCAGGACCCTTCCGTGGGCCATGAGGCCACGGGTGAGTCTCGATTAGGAGCTGCCCCACCTAGTGTTCTGGACCAGGGGCTGCCTTCGTGCCCGCTGGGCCCCTGGGGCATGTGGGACCAACTCCCTGGCACAGGCTAGGACCCTCCCTTCCTGCTTCCCCAGGGCCATTGGGGAGGAGCTGCAGAGGCCTGGGGGTTGGAAAGGCTGTGTGCTACCTGCCCCTGGGAGCCCTGGAGGAGCTGAAAGATCCCCTTCAGGGTTGGCAGAATCTGGGAAAGGTTTCAGGAAATGGGCGGGAGGCAGGGCTGCCCAGCTGCTACCTCTCAAGACCTGTCTGGGGCTAGCTGCCAAACCCATTCTTTGTCCCACAGAGAGCAGAGAGAGAGAGCAAATGCTGGTCAGGCTGGAGGTCCCCATGTTCTCCTAATCAGGGACTGGGGTGTAGTCACGTGCCAGCTGGGTCCAGGGCTCTGCTGCTGAGGTGTCCTGGCCCAAAAGACTGGCAATTAGGGGTAGGCAGGAAGTAGTGGGGGGCACGTGGAAGCTATGGGGCCAGCTTGAGTCTGGTGTGGCCTGATGAGCTCTGGGAGGAGCAGCCATGCCCTTGAGCTGCAGCCTTCCCAATCCTCTATAGAGAGCTCAACTGAGCCCAGCTGGAGCCAGGGCAATGGTCTGACACAGGCAACCTCGAGGTGGATAGGGCTGCCCTGTGGAGGAGGGAGGGCAGGGTCTCTCGCTTTCCAGACTGGATGTTTCTTCCCAACCCAGCCTCTCCATGGGGCCTGAGAAAACAGCCCTGTTTCCTGCACTTCAAGATCTTCTCCCTAGGGCATCCTGTGAACTTTCCTGGAACACTTGCTTGAGCAGAGATCACAGGAAGGTGGTTGTAGCCTGAGAGTAGCACTGGTAGATTAGTCAGGGCCCATGGGGGCTGCTTGGTGAAGGTAAACAGTGGCACGTTGGAGATGGAGGACTTCATTCTCATGATGGTGTGGAGAGTAGACCTGGGAGCAGAGAGCCAAGGTGTGGGACAGAAGGCCTAGGAGGCACCAGGAGATGGAGTTGTAGGGAGAGTTGCCAGAGCATTGGGACAAGACCTTGGGAAGCAGAAGAGGTGTAGGAATGTCCTGGGGTGGATGCTGAGGAGCAAGCCTAAGGCCCCAGGGGAAGGCTGGAGACACTGAGAAATAGTTGGTCAACTTTCTCTGAGCCAGGGTTTAGGTCAGACTGCAGAGAACTTCTTGATAGCAACAACATCTTCTTGAACATGAGAAATCAGCCACTGAGGAAGTCTTTTGCTGTTAGAGATCCCAAGCTGGCTAGACATTCCTGGTGCTGGGCCATGGATGGGAGGATTTGGAGTAGACAGCTGGGCTTGTGGGTAGACCAGAGCAGTCCCCTGAGTCTGTGCTAATGAGAACACTGCTTATGCCTCAGAAGGGCATGTCTGGGCCTCTCAGGGACCATCACCGAGGCTGACAGACTGCTGAGCCCAAGACCCAGAGCAGAACTAGCCTCTGCCTTCTCAGAGCCCCTGCTGTCCTGGGCTGCCCTCAGGGCCTGGGCCAGGGCTGGGTTGGCCAGGTCTCCCACGAAGCTCTCTACAAGTTCCAGGCCTCTCCTCCTGCACACATATCCTGCCCCCAGTCACATCCCCTCCCAATCATATCCCCTCCTCTGCATCCCTCAGAGGGAGCAGGAAGCTGGGGAGGAGGGGAAATCCTAGCCAGCCTTGTCCTAGCCCTGTCCAGGACTGTCTTATGGGATTGGGGCCACCAGCCACTGGGGTCTGGGTGCTGGGTTTCTCCAACAGGGCCACAGCTGGTTTAGAAGCCCTGTGTGGTCCCCTCGTGGGCGAGCTGAGGACCCAGCTAGCCTGCTTCCTCCAAGTCTCCTTGGCTGTGAGTCTGTCCCCTTTCCCTGGGTCACAAGGAGATGTGGAGTTTGGCCAGCAAAAGTGGTCTGGAACGGCCCTTTGACATTGTCCCTGGGGGCTTTTAAAAATGAGTTTCCTGGTAAGGAAGACTCCTTAGGCCTTGGGCAGGATTCTCAGTAGAGTCTCCCGGGTTTGCTCTGATCTGACAAACGCCAGCAGAAACCACCCGGCTGCTTGTGTTCCAGCAGTGCTTGGAGCCGCGGCTTCCCCAGATGCAGTGTCAGCAGAACACAGCAGCCAAGACACAGGGGTGTTTGCTTGGAGGCCTGTGCTAAGCCCAGGGGTGGGGGCATACAAAGGAGAGCCACCCCTCAACTTTGCCCGCCTCACATGTACACATTCCTAGCTTCTCTAGGAATGGTTGGTATCACAAGTAATGCCAGAGGTACTTGTCACTGAGTAATGACAGTACAAGTTCATGGCCATTAGGTGAACAATGAGTATCTAGGCTCAGAAGTCAGAGAGAGGGCATGTCCTGACCTCTCCACCCCTCTGTCACCTCTTCTGGGACTAAAGTCTGTCTGAACAGCTGAGTCTGTGTCTGAAAGGCCTATCCTGGGCCAAGAGCTATGGAAGAATGTGGTCAAGGAGGTGCAGAGAAGGGGAGGAGACAAGAACAGAATGGGGATAGACAGAATCCACTGGGCCTGATCCACATCCTGGCCCTCTACACCCCGACTGTGTGACTGTGGACCAGTTTCATGTTCTGTCTGATTTCTGTTCTTGAGGCTATGAAATGGGTATGGCTGAAAGGTCCAGCACATAGGTTGCTCCTGGCATGGAGCTGAACTCACTGCACAGCCTGTTTCCAGTTTGAGTGGGTCTGGGTGGCCCCCCTTGTGCAAGGGTGAGGACTCCCACCTGAATAGTGCCAGGTGTTGGATGGAGCGTCACTGAGGATTGGAAAGGGGAAAGGTACTTGGCAGTGGAGAAGTTGCTGAGCTAGCCTTTGCAGGGAGAGAAGCCGTGTGAAGCAAAGGCAGAGGCTGGGGCAGAGGAAGTTTCATGCTGCTTGAGAGCTCATGAGGATCCCAAGTGGGTGGTGACAGCTCATTCAGGGAAGCCTCCCAGCAGCATGTGCCAGGGCTCCGAAAAGCAATGTGTGCACAGATGCCCGGGAAAGGCCTGGCTCCAGAATGCTTTGGAGGGGAGAGATCAGGAGGTCAGGCTGAAGTCCAGACTCACTGTCCTAGAGAATAGTGGGGCTGCTGACAGGAGAGGAGTCCTCCACCCAGAGGATTGGATTTTGTGCTAAGGCCCTTCCTGTGCATCTGGCTTGGCCTCTAGGCCCAGTCTGTGAGTTGAAGAGGAAGAAATCTCCTGGCCTAAGAAGGGCTCTCAGCTAGCGGCAGAGGCTGTGTGAACTAGTAGACAGGTTTGGTCTGGCAGCTGCTTTGCCAGTGCCTGGGCCTGACCCAGAACACTGTATTCCAGTCCTGGCTCCCAGCTGCTGTTCACTCCACAGCTTCCCCTAGCGGAGATTCAGCACTTGCTGGGCCTGGGCCAGAACCCCAGTGTTTATTGGTAAGTACAAGTATATAAAATCAGGGCATAGACATGACTTGATAAATTAAGCAGGCTTCATTTCAGTATTGTAGTAAGAGGGACCAATTAATATTCTCACCATTTGTTTCACACCCACAAAAACCACTTCAGGGGCACTAATGATCTCTCAAAACTATCAGTTTTTTGTAAGTAAACCATGTTTCTTTTCAAAAGACTTGTACACTTGCCCCCAGGATCAAGCATATTAAACTCCAGTACATAAAGACCATTTCTTGAGGTAAAAATGCAGGCAATATGCTATTAGAGCAACAGCCATCAATTACAGTTAATAATTTTTCAGTAACAACTAAATGAGTAATCAAATACTGCAATAACCCAAGTATTACTGAGCAAAGCACCTTTTCTCACCGGTGCCTTATTCCAAGAGTAGCAGGGCAGGGACTCTTTGCAGATGACTTGGAGTAAAGACGAGAGAGTGTATACATTTCCCAGGTAAAAAGGCATCAGGGTCCATGGGGTACAACAAGGGCTGGTGGTTTCTGCCTGCCCCACCTTGCCATCTTTTTTATATCCTTTTGGGTGACCATGGGAGAAAGTAGTGGTGAATGGTAGAGCGATGGTATAGGGAACAGGCCCCTCCTGCAGGCCTCAGGAGGTTAAAGTTCACTCCATGGATGCCCAGGAGCCACAGAGGACGTGATTACTGTCTGCCACTGGGCCACCCAGAGACACGGGTGGAAGATGTCCACTCCAGCAACTTATGCACCCTCCCTCCACTCCTTCCCACATGCTCCTTCCATCTCTCTTTAAGCACACCTGACTCCATGTTAGGGGCCATCTTTTCTTATTGGGGGACAGCAGGAGGGGCACCACAGGGGTCATCTAAGCCTGTAGAAGGGTAGCATTGTCCCATCTCCATCTCTAAGCAGCCCAGGACAGCATGGTCCTCTGGCCCTCAAGAATATCCAGGGAGGCCAGGTGTGGTGGCTCAGGCCTATAATCCAAGCACTTTGGGAGGTTGAGATAAGGAGATTGCCTGAGCCCATGGGTTTGAGAACAGCCTGGGCAGCTTGGCGAGACCTCATCTCTACAATAAATGAAAAAATTAGCCAGGCATGGTAGCGCATGCCTATAATTCTGGCTACTTGGAAGGCTGAGGTGGAAGGATCACCTGAGCCCAGCAGGTTGATGCTAGGGTGGCAGTGAGCATGCCACTGCACTCCAACCTGGCTGACGAAGTGAGACTCCAACTAAAAAAGAAAAGAAAATATCCAGGGAGAACTTGGCCAGGTGGGCATGTGGAAGTGAACACAAGTGGAACCCCTCTTTGTCATCCCTTGGGAATCCTCCCTGGACAGCAAAAGCTAACATATAGTCCCTGGGCAGCAGAAGCCAGCTTCAGCTGGTAGACACACACATACCCATGTGCGTGTGCCTGGGTCCCTTCTCAGCCACTGTCATTGGTACTGCCATCACTACCATAGTATCCCCCGTATCAGAATCCAGGGGTTAAACCCCCCTCCTGTTTTCGCCAACCCTCTCTTGTTTTTCATTCATTCTGCATTTATTTACTGAGCACGAACACACCAGAGCATTCTTTGTTCTAGGCTCTAGGATACCACAGTGACTTAAAGTCTTCATGTAGCTTATGTGTCCTGCATTGAGTGGGATAAATGCTAACAAAGAAGAATGGCACAAGTCAAGGGACCAAGTGACAGGCTGTGGGAGAAGCCTCTGAAGAGGGGATGTGCGAAGAGAGATCAGAAGGAAGGGATGGAGACTAAAACCAATTTCCAGGCCAGGGAACAGGGAAGGGTCTTGAGGCAAGGACGTGACCAAAGCCAGTGAGCATGGGGAGGTGGCAGAACCTAAGTCAAAGAGGTAGGGCAGGGATGATGGGGTGACCACATAGGGAGCCCGGGAAGGGACTGTCACTCTGAGTGAAGTAGAAGCAGAAGAGGGTTTGAGGCCAATGCATGACATGGTCTGTTATATGTGTGTGTGTGTGTGTGTTTGAGTTGGAGTCTCACTCTGTTGTCCAGGCTGGAGGGCAGTGGCACACTCACGGCTACCCCAGCGTCGACTTGCTGGGCTCCAGCGATCCTTCCCCCTCGGCCTTCCAGTAGCCGGAACTACAGGCATGCGCTACCAAGCCCAGCTAGTTTTTTTATTTATAGTAGAGATGAGAGGTCTTGCCAGGTTGCCCAGGGTGGTCTCAAACCTGCGGGCTTAGGCAATCCCCTCACCTCGGCCTCCCAAAGTGCTGGGATTACAGACTGAGCCACTGAGCCTGGCTTTGGCTTGTGTTTTAAAAAGATAACTCTGGACTGGGCACGGGTGGCTCAAGCCTATAATCCCAGCACTTTGAGAGGCCAAGATGAGGGGATTGCCTGAGCCCATGGGTTCGAGAACAGCCTGGACCTCATCTCTATAATAAATCGAAAAATTAGCCAGTCATGGTAGTGCATGCCTGTAGTTCTGGCTACTTGGAAGGCTGAGGTGGAAGGATCGCCTGAACCCAGCAGGTTGACACTGGTGGCCGTGAGTGTACCACTGCCCTCCAGCCTGGATGATGGAGTGAAACTCCAACTCAAAAAAAAGATCACTCTGGCTGGTGTGACCACCAGCTAATGGGATGTTGAAGTGAGAGGATTACTTGAGCCTAGGAGTTCAAGTCCAGCCTACAAAACGTAGCAAAACCTCATCTCTTAACAAACAAACAGACACCCGTGGGATACTGTTGTTAGGTTGTTGCCATGATCCCACTCCATCTTCCCTGTCTTCCCTTCCCCAGGGTCCTTTTGCTCTGTCCCTCCTTCCTTTTTCCCCTGTCCTTGAAGTCTCAAGAGAGCCCTTAGGGTTGACCTGCCTACCTCTGGCCACTCCAAAAGGATGCCCAGTCTTTCCTCCCTGCTTCATCTTCTCTTCATGCCTCTTGTTCACTCTCCAGGCCACTTATTCACACCATCCTGCTGGCTGTTTCCTTTGTATTTTCTTGTCCTTGCCCTTTGCTGTGACCCAGCCTTGCATGACTTTCTCATCTTCTCAGTCCAATTTTGGTGCCCTCTCCACTCCACACCCACAGCTTTTGGCATCCCCTTTATTTCATATGCTTTGTGTGTGCCTGGGAGTATGTTGGCTTGCTCCTCTGACACTGAGGCCCTGGAGGGCAAGGCTCATGTTTTATTCTGCTCTAGGCTAGGGCCATCCTAGAGCCTAACATGCAGAAGGGTCTCAAAGGCTGTGGGTTGTGACTCTGACCTGGGTTTGAGTTTTCCAGGCTTTCTTGTTATCTTGGGGAATAACTGTTCTACTTATGCTTGGACTTTGGGGCCCAGTGTGCTGGCTTGAGGCCCATGGATCTAGGGCATCTCCAAGGACTTAGCCTAACTGTCCTGTAGTAGGCCCTGAGCTAACAGGGCAATGGAGATCAGAGTAGTAGCCAGAGTCAGGTGATGACGGGGACATGGGACCCTTGGGGAGGCTCAGCAAGGCCAGCCCTTACCCCAGACCCTTGGGTTTCAGACTTGAAACTGCACCTGCAGAGCACTGACTACGGCAACTTCCTGGCCAATGAGGCATCACCTCTGACAGTGTCAGTCATCGATGACCGGCTCAAGGAGAAGATGGTGGTGGAGTTCCGCCACATGAGGAACCACGCTTATGAGCCACTCGCCAGCTTCTTGGACTTCATAACGTGAGTGTGCCCTGTAGCACCTTCCCCTCTTACTGGGCAAGATAGTTCCACCTGCAGAGCTAGCCCCAGCATGGCTTAGGCCAGTTGCCTTTGTGCCTGTGTCAGCTTTCAGCTGTCATTGGGCACTGCTCTCAGAGTCCTCCCTGGCTGTGTGACTGCTGGTCATCCAACAATCCTGGACCTCCAGGCAGGTCTTCACTGCTAGCTGGAGATACAGTGGGCAGGCAAGGTATCCCACGCAGGATGAAGAGCCAGATGAAACCACTTTTCTTGTACCCCTAGTGTTAGAGAGATTTGGGTAGGGAGACCAAGGAAGATGGGAGCCCTTTTTCTCATTCACCCAACAGCACCCACACTGAATACTCACCAGGCCTCATTCCCCATGCCGAGGTCAGGTGTCAGGGGATGGACAGAGCTCTGAAGAGCCCAGTTCTTGGGATGAGTCATGCGGGCCCTCAGACCGTGTTTGGACTATGGCCCATTCTGCATCTACTCTGACCATGACCTTGGTCTCAGAGTGGGTGGGGGTAGGGTTGGGGAGCAGGTTGAACATCTAGCTGCTTTTTTCAGTTCTATCCCAGGCCCTCAAGAGCTTAAGTGGGCAGGGTCCCCTGTGCTTATGATCCTTGGCTGCCCCAATTTCCCCATCATCGGACCCTTGGGTATAGCTCTGCCTACACTAAGCTCCTGGAGAAGCTGAGTAAAGGGAAGGACCTTGGAACCTGCAGGCTAGGAGAGGACACTTGGACTGGACAGTTTCTGCTTGCCATGTATGCCTGTAGACATAGGGCGGTTGAAAGGCCTCTCTGCAGGGACAACCCAAGAGCCACGAGCTAGGGCCTGGCGGACAAAGAAATGGCCCCGGCTCAGGTAGCTGCCCCACACAGGTGGTAAGCAGAGGCACAATTGGTGTCTAGTTTTCTATGAGTGTGTTCTGCATTGGCAGGTTATGAATATGCATTGTGGTTCCCTGGTCCACCATTCGAGGGCTCTTTTGCCCTCATTTCTCCACATTCATCTGGGTATTGTCTAGCTTTTACCATTTCCTGATTATGGTACCCTCACTTTCCAGCTCTGGTACACCTGCTCTGCTTGTCCCTGCAGGGACAGAATTAGGTGCCTACTGCCTGGCCTTATTCTCATCTCCAGCAGGTAGCGGCCATTTGCAGAAGATCCAGTTGTACAAATGGGTGCTGCAGCCAAAATGCTTCATCCTCAGGCAGGAACCACAGGCTGGAGCATCCGAAGGGTCAGGAAACCTGCCCAAGCTGGGAAGCCAACCCTCTCCTAGCCCCAGGCTTCCTTCTCTGGGAACCTCCCTGCTGTCCTAGCTGGGCCCATTCTCACACTGCCCTGGCCCCATCAGGATATGCCAACATGAACCTACTGGGTCCATGGAGGGACAAGAGGCCAGTGACAGGGTGTATCACATGCTGCAGCATTGGGAGAACTATTGCAGCTCCCTCCCCATCTGTTGATCTACCCCTGGCTTGGGCCTGTGCATCCCCTGCCCCAAGGCCAAAGCCAAGGACATACCAGGAACCAGTACATTTATTGCCAGAGCCCAGCCTAAGGCTTGTTTGCACAAGGCTCCTTCAACTTCCTCATGAATGTTCTGGCCTTGCCAGCTAGACTGGCTAGAGGTGCCCTGACCCCATGCCAGCGGTCAGAGAGTAGATGTCACCTATTCCACTGCCCACTGGCCTACCTGCCTATGCATCTATCTAGCCTCTGGCCTGTCTTGGTCTCAGCTTGCCAGGCCACGAAACTAGAGAGGGCTTAGAGCGTGACTGAGGCTGCACAGCTGCCAGCTCTTTGCTGGAGGTTGGCTGCAAGCACCAAGTATGCTTGAAGCAGCCAAGTGCTATCCTGTGGCAGGCTGTCTACTTCCCCACCCCTTCCATTCATGGGTGATTGTGACTTTACAGTCCTCCCATCCACTCTTGCTCTCACTCGAGAAGAGCTCAGCAGCCATATGTCAGCCCGTCTGGGCCTGTAGCTGCATGGTCCATGACCTTGTCCTCTCTGGCAACCTGCTCCTTTGCTCCTCTGCTCTCCAGTTCAGCTACCCCCACTGCTGGCTGCCCAAGGCCATGTCACCACTTGGAACTGCTCCACTCCTGAAATCGCTGAATCAGACACCCTCTCTACCCACAGCCTTCGGGCCCTCCAACCCACTCTCAGTCCCTTGTGGGACAGGGTTCCGGACTCAGCAGGACACTCGGCCTTGCTTCCTCCCCTGCTGCCCCTTTTGTCTTCATTTCCCGCCCTCCCCAGCTGAGGTTCTCTGGTCCATCATTCGAGGGCTTTTTTGCCAACATCCGCAGCTCTCTTGGCCGCCAGACTCATGGTTCCGCCCAACTGGCAGCCCCCCAGCCCTAGAGGAATCCCAGCAGCCTCCAGCCTGGAGCCGCCCTCCCCCCACCTCCACTGCCGGGAGCAAAGCTGGGGAAGCCAGTGAAGGTGGGGTGGGGGTAGGGGGGTGGTGTCATCCCTGCCGTCTAACATGCATGCTTACCTGCTTGGCTAGCCTCAGCTTGCCCATGCCCAACAGCCTCTCCTACCTGTTCAGCGCCCTGAAACCCCACATCAGGACTGGGAAGACTATCTCCCCACCTTAAACACCATCCTTCTCGTGCCCCTAGCTTCCTTCTCTCTGGGCAGATGGCTCACCTCCTCCTCCACAAAGACAGTATAAACCAATGTGCCTCTCAGTGCTGTATCTGCACCCTGCCCCATAAACCCCATTCTAATGGCAGAAACTCCCTTCTTTTCTTTTTGTTTCTT